>WEDG01003661.1:0-193035 GCA_017591395.1 Schistocephalus solidus | reverse complement strand
CAGCTATTCAACATTTTTTTGGGCGTCAAACGCTTATTCTTACCAGACATTGGGAGAAATTCGCACACAGATAGGAAATGACTTACGAGCAGCTAACGTTTCTTCACCGATGTCGCAATCATGACATTCTGCCGAAGTCTCATCGCTTCAAGCCCACATTGCCTAATGAAACTGGAAGAGTATTTGCGCGCAAATACGGATTTCGATTTTAAAGTGCAGATATATCAGACGTTCACCATCGTCTTTTGCAAATTTTTAAGTAACAATATCTAACCTTTGAGAATGGTGCGTTTCAGCCCTACCTGAAAATGTATTCGAGAACGTACTATAAAGAATAAATGCCACTGCTATGGACGCCAGAAAAAAAAGCGAGCCGAACATCTTCTCCAGCCTCTTAATGAAAACCACAGATCAACAAGAGTTTTTAACCTTTCCAAAAGAATAATAACATCTGCTGAAATTTGCCTACTGTCTAAGGGTACAAAATTCAGCCACACCGATGCTGCGCCTACAAACTTCCTAGCCAGCCAGTAATCTGCCCTACTAACCTCTGCTGTGCCTGAAGACATCCTGGCGGACATACGCAGCTGAACCACTATTCTCCTTCGGCAAAATAAACAGCGCCAATTCTTGCCCATCGACGAAGAAAAAGGACTTATATCTCTAAAGACAGACGATAGTATAGTGGTTGTTTCTACTTACAAGGGCGGCGCCACCGTCAACATGGAAATACTGACTATATCAACAAAGCTAATCAAGTTTTCAACGACAGGGAAGCCTACACACCAGTCGAAGTGGATCCCACTAAAAATCAGGCCTCATCTGTAAAGAGGAAGACTACTGAGCTCGCGCGGCTGAAACTCATAACCCCCGATGACTCCATATATATAAATCTCAGTTATCCCCGTATTGCACATGCAAATGTCCTCCAAAAACTGCACAAAGCAGGGGCACCGTTGAGGATCATAGTACCGCTCCTTGGATCGCCCACTTAAAACCTTGCTAAATGGATGTACCGGCACCTGAAGCAACTCACCGCTGGATCACAATAAAACATTAAAAACTCTCAGGCATTCCTCCAGAAGATCTAAGGCCTTAAAGTAAGACCTGATTTGTGTATTCCATCGTTTGACGTAGTTGCCCTGTATTCTTCAATGCCACATGAATTGATCATTGAAAGCGTAACTCGGCGTCTGCAAAATAACCCAATCGAAAAAGCAACACAAACCGTTTACAGAAATGCTCAGGCTTTGTCTCAAGAACTACTGGCAATTCGATAAAACATGTTCTATCGACAGGTTAAGGGTACCCCAATGGGCTCACAAATCTCGGGTCTACTAGCAGAACTAGTATTGTATTATCTAGAAGAGGAGGTTTTGCAAAATTTCAGACCAAAAATTTGGGTCCAATAAGTAGATGATATATTTGGTATTATAAAGTCTAACGAAGGGTGGTCGATGCATCAGAGCATTTATAGTTTTTCCAGCTATTACGTTTACTCGTGAAGAGGCAAAAGGAGGTATCCTTCCGTTCCTCGACGTAAGTATCCAAAAAATCAGTGATAGAGGCCTCGCAACGAGCGTCCACCGAAAAGGCTCTAATGCCGATATCATACTAAGCTATGATATCAACCTGCGTTCGAACCCTTTTCAAACGGGCCTTTCGTTACTGTAGTAGCGATCCTCTACGCAAAACAAGAACTCACTTACCTGTATCGGTTATTCCGACACAACGGGTTCCCCGTCAGTTTTGTGAAAAGCTGCCTCAGACACCAGAGGCAACCACCAACCTTCAGCTCTAATAGAAAACCCGGACCGCGTAAATTCTACTCCCTACCTTACATGCAGGTCATCTCCGAAGCGATCGCCCGACAATAAAACCGGTTTGGCATCTCAATTGCGCAGAAACCGGGATCGTTATTGTGCGCAGCACTATCCTGAGTAAAAGACCCTATACCAAAAGAGCAGCAAACTGATGTCATCTACCGCATTTCATGTGCTAACTGCTCTTGCACTTATATTGGTCATACCGGCCAATGGCTTGGGACGCGTATTGACAGTTCGACCGAGGATTTCGACGAGGTTCACCGTATGCTCTACACCAGATGGTGCAGGGGCGGTGACATGCGCGTGAATTAGTTTTAAGTGATAGTACCCTTGCGCTGCAGCTACCGCACTCTCTCCTCCTCCCCAACTGATCCCGGTGTCAAGACAGAGTCATGGAGACTGGAGATGGGAGAGGAGCGCAGTCGGCTGGCGCGGCTGGAGCCGCCCCTGGGTGTACCACCACACCTGGCTCGTATCCCACGATGTGCGAGTGCCATAAAGGCCACATTAAGAAGGAGCCATTGCAGACTTACTCTCAGTCCGACAGTCAGCCACTCCACAGAAAACGCACATTGGGCTGACCACGCGTTCCGTTTTATCCCGTCAGTTGTCAACATTCCAATCCACGGCTTTTAGCGCACCGTGATAGTTTCAAGTGCCTCAACGTTTTATAGTGAGGAAAATACGCTGAGCTTTTGACCTCTCCCCCCACCCCATAATCAGACCACCATTCGAGCCAGTCAGTTGTCTGATGTGGGAGTTGGTGCATTGGCTGACGGGTCGGCGTACGCGTCTTCGCTCGCCACAGCACGACCTGGCCCCCATAACGCACACACCAGGATTTACTAAATCAGGGGATATGGAAGAGCCATCACCGTCTGACTGCCAATCCACTGGTCAGCCACTCGACACACACAGCACATACACTGGGCCGACGGCGTGGTCTGGTGTAAGCATCAGATTGGCAGCCTTCCAAGCCACGGTTTCTAGGAAACCGTGATTTCATCAGGTACATTATGATGATTGAGAGGGTGTTGTCTATGTATTAGTGTAGATGGTGTGCGCTGATGTGGCTTAGCCTCCGGTGGTTTACCGCAGGTTGATGTGGATGCGCATGTGTCCAAATAGGCCCATGCGGCGTGTAAATGTGCGGGAGCTGTGAGGGTAGTGGAGGCGGGCGCGTCGACTGTATGTTGGAGCCCCAGGCCCTGGTTCAACAGCCTCCTGTTGTTCGCCGTGTCAGAGGGAGGGGTGGCGACACAATGAGATTTTACAAAGTCCAGAAAAGATAGAGGCTGTGGATAGCTTGTGGGCGCAAGTCAGTGAGCCAGGCACGCAGGCCTTCGTATTGAGTGTCCAGATTGACATGTCGCTTGATGCTGGTTGTGTTAGAGCGCCACGCCTCGAGGAATTCACGCGCCTGTTTGGTGTCTGCCATTGCAAAAACGTCGGTTCTGTCCCAATTGAAGCAATGGTTGAACTCAAGGCCGTAGACAAATATGAGTGTCAAAGGGTCGCGTCAATTAATGGTTAGTTTATTTTCGGTAATAAGCGTCCCAAGTCGTCAACCGGTATGACCAATATAACTGCAAGAGCAGTTGGCAAACGGAATGCGGTAGATGACATTATTTTGCTGCTCTTTTGGTAGAGGGTCTTTTACTCAGGATAGTGCTGCGCACAAGAAAGATGCCGGTTTCTGCGCAATGGAGATGCCAAACCGTTTTAATTGTCAGGCGATCGCTTCGGAGATGCCCTGCATGTAAGGTAGGGAATAGAATTTACGCGTTCCGGGTTCTCCATTAGAGCCGAAGGTTTGTGGTTGCCTCTGGTGTCTGAGGCAGCTTTTCACAAAACTGACTGGGAACCCGTTGTGTCGGAATAACTGATACAGGTAAGTGAGTTCTTTTTTTGCGTTGATAATCGCTACTCCAGTAACAAAAGGCCCGCTGGGAAAAGGGTTCGAACGCAGCTTCTTTTATGGGCCGCAGGATGGTTGCTATCATAGCTATCGACACTAGAGCCTTTTCTGTGGATGCTCGTTGCGAGGCCTCCATCACTGAGATTTGGGATACTCGTAGGCCTTTATGATAACAAATGTATCAGATACGTATCGGACCCAGATTTGTGGTCTAAAATTTCGCATAACCTTCACTTCTAGTTGTTGCAATACTAGTTCTGACAGTAGACACCAGATTGGTGAGCCCATTGGAGTACCCTTAAACCTGTTCATAGAACATCCCATCGAATTGGCAGTAGTTCTTGAGACAGAGCCTCAGCATTTCTGTTACGTGTTGTATTGGTATGTCGATTGGGTTATCTTACAGGTGCCGAGTTACGCTCTCAATGAACAATTCATGTGGTAGTGAAGAATACTCGGAAATACGGTAAAGATAGAATACACTAATCAGGTCTTACTTTAAGGCCTTGTATCACCAGGAGGAATGTCTGAGAGTTTTTAATGCTGTACTGTGATCCAGCTGTGAGGTGCTTCAGTTGCCGGTACATCCATTTAGCAAGGTTTTAAGTGGGTGATCCAATGAGTGCTACTATGATCCTCAATGGTGTTCCAGCTTTGTGCACTTTTGGGAGGCCATATGCAGGTGCAATACGCGGATCACTGAGATTTATAAATATGGAGTCATCGGGGGTTATGAGTTTCAGTCGCGCGAGCTCAGTGATCTTCCTCTTCACAGATGCGGCCTGCTTTTTAGTTGGATCCTCTTCAAGTAGTGTGTAGGCTTTCCTGTTGCTGAAGATTTGAATAGTTTTGTTGATATAGTCAGTCTTTCCCATGTTGACGGTGGCGCCACCCTTGTCAGTAGAAACAACCACTATACTATCGTCTGTATTTAGAAATATAAGTCCATTTCCTTCGGCGATGGGCAAGAATTGGCGCTGTTTCTTTTGCCAAAGGAGACAAGTAGCACAGCTGCGTACGTCCACAAGGATGTCTTCAGGCACAGCAGAGGTTAGTAGGGCAGATAACTGGCTGGCTAGGAAGTTTGTAGGCGCAGCATCGGTGTGGCTGAATTTTGTACCCTTAGATAGTAGGCCGATTTCAACAGATGATAAAATCCTTTTGGAAAGGTTAAAAACTCTTGTTGATCTGTGGTTTTCATTGACAGGCTGGAGAAGAGATTGCAGTTTAACTTGAAGTTCGGCTTGCTTCTTTTTATTGGCGTCCATAGCAGTGGCATTTATTCGTTGAAGTACGTTCTCAAATACTTGTTCAGGTAGGGCTGAAATGCACCATTCTCGAAGGTCAGATATTGTTACTTCAAATTTGCAAAGACGATGGTGAACGTCTGATATAACTGCACTCAACGCTCTAAAGCTGTATTTAGGTGCAAGTTGTCTTCAAGTTTCATTAGGCAAGGTGGGCTTGAAGCGAAGAGAAATCGAAAGAATGTCATGATCGCGAAAACGGTGAAGAAACTTCAGCTGCTCGTAAGTCATCGCCCAAAAATATGTCGAATAGTAGAGTGCATTCCGAGATTATATAGTGAAGAAAAAAGGCTCGCCTGAAAAAAGAGTTGTACTCGTGAATTTTCAAGTTTGTCACACCAACCCGTCGTCAAACAAAATGAACAGAGAAGAAATGAAATGGTCAGACGACCAGTTTGCGCTGCAGGACAGACAACTAACTGGGGGTGTGAGGAATGGGCACATAATTGGATTGGGGCTGGTTAGGGGAGGATGTTAGAGCTGCCTGTATCGGAGGGGAAGGGGGATGGCAAGTAAATGTGACTGCAGACGGTAAACTTAATGGTCGTTTATGCGAGATGGTGACAGAGGTAATTGCACCGATGTTGGTGTTAATATTTTCAACTGTTTTTTTGCCGTGTCCGGGGGGGGGGGGGTGACGAGACAGTGAGATTCTACATAGTCCAGAAAAGATAAGAGGCTGTGGTTAGGTTGTGGGCGCAAGTCAGTGAGCCGGGCACGCATGCCTTCGTATCGAGAGTCCAGATCGACATGGCGGTTGATGCTGGTTGTGTTAGAGTGCCACGCCTCGAGGAATTCACGCGTGTTTGGTGTCTGCCATTGCGACAACTTCGGTTCCGTCCCAAATGAAGCAATGGTCGAACTCAAGGGTGTACGTAAAGATGAGTGACAAAGGGTCGCGTCGACAAATGGCTAGTTTATTTTCCGTAATAGGCGAAGGGTGTATGGGTACTAGTTAGGTTTAGCACCACACAGATAGCATTGAGTTTCTCTATTTGTTTCGTACAGTTGGTGAATGCTCCTGTGGCCGCCTCTAACTGGTACCTAACTCTCACCTGTGACTCCTTGAAGTTGGGTTTTTCCTAGCGGCCAAACCCCGGGCAACCGTCACGACTTGCGGGCTAAACCAGGTGAGGGTCTCCGGTTTTGTGTGAGCCTCAATACCCGGTATGTCTGACACCCGAACGTCCCGCCTCCCCTTATTCAAAAATTCCTACGGTGGGGCGACAACAACCCCGTAGGCGGCCCAGGTTAACTCGGGTCGCTCTCCCACTAAAACAAAACTTTGACCCATAGTGGAGTCCGGCAGCCGTCTGGGATGTCCGAGCAGCCCTATTTAGGATCAGCACTGCTTGCTTCCTCGCGGAGGAAGGGGCTAATAAAGGTGCCCTAAAAAACGCTGGTTATCACGTCTTCTACAGCCTGCCGCGGCTCGCAGATCGCAAAATACGCGGTCGTAAAACTCAAACAAACAACAATACCCCCCTCCCCATTCCCCTTGTCATACCCTCCAGGCTGCTCGGGTGAGTCCACTCACACTAGCAGCCTGGAATGTTCGTTCCCTTTAAGACAATCCTAGGAGCAACCGGTCTGAACGGAGAAAGGCACTAGTCGCTCGGGAACTGGCGCGCTACAAGGTGGACATTGCGGCTCTCAGCGAGACCCAATTCTCTGAGCAGGGTCAGCTGGAGGAGGTGGGTGCCGGCTACACCTTCTTCTGGAGTTGCCGGTCAAAGGCAGAGCGACGCGACGCTGGTGTTGCCTTTGCCATTCGGAACGACATCGTGGGACGTCTGCCCTGTCTGCTGCAGGGTATCAATGATCGCCTGATGAGCCTCCGCCTGCCTCTTCGGGGAGACCAGTTCGCCACCATCACCAGTGCCTACGCACCCCCAATGACGAGCTCTGATGTGGCGAAGGACAAATTCTACGAGGACCTGCAAGCCCTGTTGGCGACTGTGTCAAAGGTGGAAAAGTTGATTGTCCTTGGTAACTTCAACGCCCGCGTCGGGACGGACCACGCTATCTGGCAGGGAGTGCTGGGTCCCCGCGGTCTAGGTAGCTTTAACTATAACGTCCTCCTTCTTCTGCGCACGTGTGCGGAACACCGTCTCCTGCTGACCATGACCTTCTTCCGCCTTCCGACGCGGGAGAAGGCCATGCGGATGCACCCTCGGTCGCGGTGCTGGCATCTGCTGAACTATGTTCTCGTCCGGAGGCGAGATCGAAAGGATGTGCTGGTAACCAAGGTGCTCCGCGATGCCGTTGGTTGGACAGATCACCGCCTCGTCATCTCCCAGATGAGGCTCCGACTGCAACCCCGACAAAGACCCAAGGTAAGAGGCCGCCAAGTAAGTTTAGTACTCTTTTATTAAATTTGCCAGCTCACTCTTTTGATTTCTGCAACCAAATAACCGAGAAATGGAGGACCTCCATGCTCCAAATTATAATGCTACCGTGGAGACACGATGATGTATACTGCGAAATGTCATCCAATCCACCGCCCTCGAAGTCCTTTGACGCGCATGCCATCAACACCAGGACTGGGGATGACGACAATGTTGCCGACATCAGTAACCTCCTGCCGGAGAAGAATGGACTACACAAAGCCTACATAGACCTTCGGACTGACGCCACCAAAACAGCCTGCTTCAGATGCCGGTGCCTTGTACAGCTACGACTGCGGGAGAGGTAGGAGGACTGGATGATCTTAAAGGCTGAGGAAATCCAGGGGTATGCGGACCGCAATGAAATGAAACATTTCTTCAAATCCATCAAGGCCATCTACGGTCCGTTTATTAAGGGGACCGCACCACTGCTAAGATCTGACGGCACGAAACTGCTGACAGAGAAATTGCAAATTCTGAAGCGCTGGGCCGAGCACTTCATATGTGTCCTTAATTGCTCATTAGCCATCCCCGATGCTGCCATTGACCGGCTCCCTCAAGTGGACACGAAAAATTACCTGGATCTGCCGCCTTCCCTACCAGAAACCATCCGGGCCGGGCAGCAGATTTCCAGGGATAAAGCACCGGGATCCGACGCAATCCCACCGGAAGTCTTCGAGCACGGCGGCCCCTGGCTCATGGCAGAAATTACAACACTCTTCCAGGAGATGTGGCGCCAAGGACAGGTTCCTCAGCATTTCAAAGACGCGACCATCTTCAATTTCTACAAACGGAAGGGCAACCGGCAACTCTGTGAAAAATCACAGAGGCATCTCGTTGCTCAACATCGCCGGGAAGATCTTCGCCCGTATCCTTCTCAATCGTCTGAATGGTCACCTAGAGCAGGGCCTGCTCCCGGAAAGCCAATGTGGCTTCCCGCAACACCGTGGAACAACCGACATGATCTTTTCCGCCCACCAGCTACAACAGACGTGCCAGGAGATGCGAAATCACCTATACACTACCTTCGTGGATCTGACGAAAGCCTTTGACACGATAAATCGTGACGGACTGTGGAAAGTCATGCAGAAATTCGGCTGTCCTGAGCGGTTCACGCACATGGTGCGTCAGCTTCATGACGCGATGACGGCGCGTTTCATTGACAACGGGACGGTATCTGAGGCATTAGCAGTGGCCAACGGAGTGAAGCAGGGCTGCGTATTGGCTCGCACCCTGTTAAGTCTCATGTTCTCGGCTATGCTGATGGACGCCTACCGTGATGAACAGCCTGGGATCCACATCGCCTACAGAACTGACGGGCACCTTCTTGACAGTCGGCTTATGCAGGTTTCAACGAGCGTGTCTACGACTACAGTCCATGACTTGCTCTTCGCGGACGACTGCGCCCTTAACACCGTGACGGAGGAGGACATGCAAAGGAGCATGGACCTCTTCGCCACACGCTGTGCCGAATTTGGTTTAACAATCAGTACAGCCAAAACGGTTAGCATGCGCCAGCCGCCACCCAGCGCGGAATACAATGCTCCTCGAATCAATGTCAACGGTTCTCAACTCAAAAAACGTGGAAACCTTCGCTTATCTTGGAAGAACGCTGTCACGCAACACGAGAATCCATGACTAGGTTGCCCAACGGATGTCCAAAGCTAGTCCGGCCTTCGGCTGACTGCAGGCCTCCATGTGGAATTGCCGCGGTATGCACCTGAACAAAAAACTGCAGATGTACAAGACCGTCGTCTTGACGACAGTCCTTTACGGAGCGGAGACCTGGACGATCTACTCGAACCAAGCCAGGAAGCTGAATCACTTTCATCTCAGCTGCCTCCGCAGAATAATGAAGCTGAGATGGCCAGACAGGATCCCGGACACGGAAGTTCTGGAGCGGACCGGAATCCTCAGCATCCACGCTATGCTTAGGCAAGTGCAACTGCGACGGAGCGGCCGCCTGGTGAGAATGGAGGACGAGCGACTACCCAAACGACTTTTCTACGGTGATGTCACTACGGGTGCTCGCCGACAGGGAGGTCAAAAACGGCGCTACAAGGACAATTTGAAGAAATCGCTGAAGCAACTGCAAATCAACCAGATGACCTGGGAGGACCTCGGCCATGATATTCCGGCATGGAGAAGATCCGTGAAGACTGGTTCAGCAATCTATGAGGCCAACCGGATCGTCCTCGCCAAGGCAAAAAGAGCGGCACGAAAGTCACCAGTGCCCCGGACCAACATCGTCCATGCCCAGGCCCTGCCAACATGCCCGCGCTGTCAACGCATCTTCCGCGCGCGAATCGGGCTAGTTGGACATCTTCGGACGCATTGCACCAACAATCTGACAATTCCACATTCAACGTCAAATTCTGCCAACCCTCCTTCAGACTCCCCCACCCTCACTCCTGGCATCAATTCCATTACTCTCACCATCATAGAGACCACACCCCAATACTCATTGCCTGTTACCCCCACCACCGCAACCATTACCGCCTTCGCCTTCACTACCACCACCACCACCACCACCGTCAACGACGGAGACTCTCTCCTAAACTGTCCACAATGCGACACTACATTCACCTCACGCATCAGCCTGGTCGCTCACTTGCGAATCCATCGTACAGAGACTGGTGAACCAGTGCCTGGAATAACAACACACAACAGATATCGCCGCCTCCACTGCCCTCTGTGTCATCAGGCATTCACTCATCGCATGGGCCTATTCGGTCACATGCGCATCCATGACAGTGGAATTCACCAAAATGTCGACAACACCGATACATCATGCACACCATCCGCTCCTGCCATTTTTACAGCCACTGCCACCACCATTACCATGAATGACATCCCCACAGCTTCTACCGATTTCTCCTGCCCACAATGTGCCCGCAACTTCAACTCATGCATCGGCCTGGTCGGTCACCTGCGAATCCATCGCACGGAGGATGTTGAACCAGGGCCTGGGGCTCCAACATACAGTCGACGCGCCCGCCTCCACTACCCTCACAGCTCCCGCACATTTACACGCCGCATGGGCCTATTAGGACACATGCGCATCCACGTCAACCTGCGGTAAACCACCGGAGACTAAGCCACATCAGCGCACACCATCTACACTAATACATAGACAACACCCTCTCAATCATCATAATGTACCTGATGAAATCACGGTTTCCTAGAAACCGTGGCTTGAAGCTGCCAATCTGATGCTTACACCAGACCACGCCGTCGGCCCAGTGTATGTGCTGTGTGTGTCGAGTGGCTGACCAGTGGATTGGCAGTCAGACGGTGATGGCTCTTCCATATCCCCTGATTTAGTAAATCCTGGTGTGTGCGTTATGGGGGCCAGGTCGTGCTGTGGCGAGCGAAGACGCGTACGCCGACCCTTCAGCCAATGCACCAACTCCCACATCAGACAACTGACTGGCTCGAATGGTGATCTGATTATGGGGTGGGGGGAGAGGTCAAAAGCTCAGCGTATTTTCCTCACTATAAAACGTTGAGGCACTTGAAATTATCACGGTGCGCTAAAAGCCGTGGATTGGAATGTTGACAACTGACGGGATAAAACGGAACGCGTGGTCAGCCCAATGTGCGTTTTCTGTGGAGTGGCTGACTGTCGGACTGAGAGTAAGTCTGCAATGGCTCCTTCTTAATGTGGCCTTTATGGCACTCGCACATCGTGGGATACGAGCCAGGTGTGGTGGTACACCCAGGGGCGGCTCCAGCCGCGCCAGCCGACTGCGCCCTCTCCCATCTCCAGTCTCCCTGACTCTGTCTTGACACCGGGATCAGTTGGGGAGGAGGAGAGAGTGCGGTAGCTGCAGCGCAAGGCTACTATCACATAAAACTAATTCACGCGCATGTCACCGCCCCTGCACCATCTGGTGTAGAGCATACGGTGAACCTCGTCGAAATCCTCGGTCGAACTGTCAATACGCGTCCCAAGCCATTGGCCGGTATGACCAATATAAGTGCAAGAGCAGTTAGCACATGAAATGCGGTAGGTGACATCAGTTTGCTGCTCTTTTGGTATAGGGTCTTTTACTCAGGATAGTGCTGCGCACAATAACGATCCCGGTTTCTGCGCAATTGAGATGCCAAACCGGTTTTATTGTCGGGCGATCGCTTCGGAGATGCCCTGCATGTAAGGTAGGCAGTAGAATTTACGCGGTCCGGGTTCTCCATTAGAGCTGAAGGTTGGTGGTTGCCTCTGGTGTCTGAGGCAGCTTTTCACAAAACTGACGGGGAACCCGTTGTGTCGGAATAACCGATACAGGTAAGTGAGTTCTTGTTTTGCGTAGAGGATCGCTACTACAGTAACGAAAGGCCCGTTTGAAAAGGGTTCGAACGCAGGTTGATATCATAGCTAAGTATGATATCAGCATTAGAGCCTTTTCCGTGGACGCTCGCTGCGAGGCCTCTATCACTGATTTTTTGGATACTCACGTCGAGGAACGGAAGGATACCTCCTCTTCGTCGATGGGCAAGAATTGGCGCTGTTTATTTTGCCGAAGGAGAATAGTGGTTCAGCTGCGTATGTCCGCCAGGATGTCTTCAGGCACAGCAGAGGTTAGTAGGGCAGATTACTGGCTGGCTAGGAAGTTTGTAGGCGCAGCATCGGTGTGGCTGAATTTTGTACCCTTAGACAGTAGGCAAATTTCAGCAGATGTTATTATTCTTTTGGAAAGGTTAAAAACTCTTGTTGATCTGTGGTTTTCATTAAGAGGCTGGAGAAGATGTTCGGCTCGCTTATTTTTATTGGCGTCCATAGCAGTGGCATTTATTCTTTATAGTACGTTCTCGAATACATTTTCAGGTAGGGCTGAAACGCACCATTCTCAAAGGTTAGATATTGTTACTTAAAAATTTGCAAAGACGATGGTGAACGTCTGATATATCTGCACTTTAAAATCGAAATCCGTATTTGCGCGCAAATACTCTTCCAGTTTCATTAGGCAATGTGGGCTTGAAGCGATGAGACTTCGGCAGAATGTCATGATTGCGACATCGGTGAAGAAACGTCAGCTGCTCGTAAGTCATTTCCTATCTGTGTGCGAATTTCTCCCAATGTCTGGTAAGAATAAGCGTTTTACGCCCAAAAATATGTTGAATAGCTGAGGAAGAGTGCTTTCCGTTACGATATAGTTAAGAAAAAAAGACTCTTCAGAAAAAAAGAGTTGAACTCGGGAATTTTCAAGTTGGTCACACCAACCCGTCGTCAGACGAACTAAACAGAGGAGTAGTGAAATGCTCAGACGAAGAAAAGGGACTTATATCTCTAAAGACGGAGGATATTATAGTGATTGTGTCTGCTGACAATGGTGGCGCCACCGTCAACATGGAAAAGACTGACTATATTATTAAAGCTTATCAAATTTTCAGCGAAAGGAAAGCCTAAACACCACTGGAAGAGGATCCAAGTAAAAAGCAGGACGCGACTGTGAAGAGGAAGATTACTGAGCTCGTGCACCTGAAACACATAACCCCCGATGAATCTCAGTGATCCCCTTATTGCACATCCATATGGCCTCCGAAATTAAACAAAGCAGGTGCACCGTTGAGGATCATAGTACCACTCATTGGATCACCCACTTACACTACACTAAATGGATGTACCAGCACCTGAAGCACCTCACCGCTGGATCACAATACAGTATTACAAACTCTCTGGCATTCCTCCAGAAGATCCAAAGCCTTAAAGTAAGTCCTGATGAGTGTATTCTATCGTTTGACGTGGTTGCACTGTATTCTTCAAAACCACATCAATTGATCATTGAGAGCATAAATCGGTGCCTGCAAGATAACCCAATCGACATCATAATACAACACGTTTCAGAAATGCTCAGGCTCTGTGTCATGAACTACTGTCAATTCGATGAAAAGTTCTATCAACAGGTTAAGGGTACCTCAATGGACTCACCAATCTCGTGTCTACTGGCAGAACTAGTATTGCAACAACAAGAAGTGGAGGTAATATGAAATTTCAGACCAGAAATTTGGGTCCGATACCTAGATGATACATTTGTTATCATAAAAGCCTCCGATGTGGAGTAGTTGTATCATAGCATGAAAAGTGTTTTCCCAGCTATTCAGTTTACTCGTGAAGAGGAAATAGGAGGTATCCTTCCGTTCCTCGACGTATGTAACCAAAAATCAGTGACGGAGGCCTCGCAACGAGCGTCCACCGAAAAGGCTCTAATACCGATATCGTACTTAGCTATGATATCAACCATACTGCGGCCCATAAAAGAAGCTGCGTTCGAACCCGTTTCCAACGGGCCTTTCGTTACTGAAGTAGCGAATTAAAAAACAATTCGGCTCAAAAGGTCCTCCATTCACCGGGAAGAACCGTCCGTGAACGTGCCTCAAAATATCGATTAATTTGGACTTCCTGCAAAATGTTGCCAGCGTCGTGCTCTGATGACCTCATTGTTGTTGTTTGATAAACAAGTAGGGATAAAATTATATAAGAGGACTCATATGCGAATCGAGAGCAGAAAAGATGGCGGCTCAATTTCAAAAGCCCGCCTCGGTGTAATTACCTCTGTCACCATCCCGCATCGTTGACCCTTATGTTTACCGTTTGCAGTCGCATTTACTCTCCATCCCCTTCCCCTCAGACACAGGGAGCCATGACATCCTCCCCTAACCGCCCCCAATCCAATTATGTGCCCATTTCTCACCCCCCCCCCAGTTAGTTGTCTGTCCTGCAGCGCAAACTGCTCGTCTGACCATTTCATTTCTTCTCTGTTCATTTCGTCTGACGACGGGTTGGTGTGACCAACTTGAAAATTCCCGAGTTCAACTCTTTTTTCCAACGAGCAATTTTCTGACTTCATCATCTCGGAGTTCACTCCTCCACAGCTATTCAACATACTTTTGGGCGTCAAACACATATTCTTACCAGACTATGGGAGAAATTCGCACAAAGACAGGAAAGGACTTACGAGCAGCTGACGTTTCTTCACCGATGTCGCGATCATGACATTCTACCGAAGTCTCTTCGCTTCAAGCCCACATTGCCTAATGAAACTGGAAGACAACTTGCGCGCAAATACGGATTTCAAGTTTTAAAAAGCAGTTATATCAGACGTTCAACATAGTCTTGGCAAATTTATAAGTAACAATATCTAACCTTCGAGCATGGTGCGTTTCAGCCCTACCGGAAAATGTATTCGAGAACGTACTATAAAGAATAAATGCCACTACTATGGATGCCAGAAAAAAGAAGCTAGCTGAACTTCAAGTTAAACTGCAATCTTTTCTCTGTCTTCATAATGAAAACCACAGATCAACAAGAGTTTTTAATCTTTCCAAAAGGATTGCAACATCCGCTGAATTTGGCCTACTATATAAAGGTACAAAATTCAGCCACACCGATGCTGCGCCTACAAACGTCCTAGCAAGCCTTGAATCTGTCGTACTAACCTCTGCTGTGCCTGAAGACATCCTTGTGGACGTACGCAGCTGAACCAGCGTATATCAGCGACAAACAGTCGACTAAAGTTGAGGTCGAGAGTGGTGTTCCCCAAGGCTCTGTTCTCGGCCCTATACTGTTCATTGTCTACATCAACGATTGTGCCAACGAACTGGACTGCGATATTGCCATGTTTGCCGATGATCTCAAACTTTGGCGCGTCATTAAAACTGCGGCTGATGAAGAGAACTTGCAGGCAAACTTAAATCGACTCCAGAAATGGTCCAATGACTGGCTCTTGCCGTTTAATGAGAGCAAGTGCAACATCATAAGAGTCGGGAAAAGCAATCCTTCGAACCGTACGGTTTACAGTCTGAATGGCATTCCATTGAAAGAAGTGGATGTCCAAAAGGACCTTGGATTCTGGATCACGCCTTCGCTTAAACCCTCCCTACATTGCGCAAAGGTAGCGAAGTCAGCCATGTCGATTCTGTACCTCGTTAAACGAGCTTTTGCAGCCTTCACTACCGACTGCTTCGCTAAAGTCTTCGGAACATTCGTGCGGCCACAGCTGGAGTCCGTTATCCAAGCTTGGAGACCCTGGGCGGCGAAGGACATCAACATCCTTGAAAAGGTCCAAAGGCGAGCAACCAAACTTGTCCTTGGACATGGCACACTGCCTTATGAAACACGGCTGTCGAGTCTCAATCTCTTTCCCTTGCACTATCGACAGCTTCGGGGGACCTGATACTAACATTCCGCATACTACGTATCCAGGACTGTTGTCTCGTGCCAGGGGATTTCTTCGAGTTAGCAAAAACAACGAACTTGAGAGGTCATCCTCTCAAATTACGTGTGACTGGAGCAAGGCTAGACACTCGGAAGTACTTCTTCTCCAAAAAGAGTAGTCGAAGCTTGGAATAGTCTTCCTCTGGATGTTGTAATGTCGGACTCCTTGGAGGTTTTTAAGCGAAAGTTAGATCGATATAATGGTGCGAGCTACAACACTAACTGAAAGCTGCAAGTGTGACGTAAGAAAGTAAGGCATTAATGATACTACTAGTTATATTTGAGTAACATTTCCTTGTTTGTTATTTTCGTTCGAGGGCTTGCATTCTCCCATTATTCCCATGCTGGGGTCCTCGAGGTCTCGATGCTTAACTTATTTACACACCTTGGTGACACCGTGAGTATTCGCATCAGCTGGACCTGGCGTCCGTCGTCCATGAGGTGTATGAACGTTATCCCCTGGTTCGAACCGCAATGGACCGAGGATGATCTGGACATCTATTTCAGCCTTTAAAATCCCTCAACGGACGCTGCAATCAGCAATGGAGCATCATGTGACCTCCGAAATGCGCCCCGTTGGACCCCCTCCCAAGGGCGACAGTTTTTTTCTCCTAAATATCACCGGGAGTTTTTTTTCACTGTCTGCTCTTTTTCAACTTTGTTCCACTATGTTGGCCAACTATGTTGGTTTCCTAGAAATCGGGGCTTTGAAGACTGCCAATTTGACACTGAGGGCAGTGTAGGCGGGCGGGTCAACTGTTTGTCGGAGCCCCATGCACTTGTTCAACGGCCTCCGTGCAATGGATTCGCCTGTGCCGACCAGGCCGATGCGTGAGTTAAATTTGCGGGCGCAGTTGGGACAGCAAAAATCAGGTGAAGCTGGGGGATGTCATTCGTGGTAGTGGGGGTGGCAGTGGCGTTTAGAATGGCAGACGAGGAGGGTGTGCATGGGGTAGTGGTGTTGTCGGCATAGCGGTGAATGCCGCTGTCATGGATGCGCATGCGACCGAATAGGCCCATGCCATGAGTGAATGCGCGAGGACAGTGTGGGCAGTGGAGGCGACGATCTCTGCTGTGTGATGGTGTTCCAGGTACTGGCTCACCGGTCTCTTTACGATGTATTCGCAAGTGACCGACCAGGATGATGCGTGAGGTGAATGTGCGGTCGCAATGAGGACAGTTTAGGAGGGAGTCCGCATCAAAGATGGTGGTGGTGGCAGCGGCGGTGGTGGTGAAAGATACAGGTGATGAGTATTGGAATATGATCTCTATGATGGTTGGAGTGATGGAAATTATGCCAGGGGTAAGGGTGGGGGAGTCTGAAGGATGGGTGAAAGAATTTGACGTAGAAGTTGGAATTGTTGGATTATTGGTGCGTTGCGTCCGAAGATTTCCGACCAGGCCGATTCGCGCGCGGAAGATGCGTTGACAGCGCGGACATTTTGGAATGGCCTGGGCATCGACGGTGTTGGTCCAGAGCGCTGGTGATTTTCGTGCCGCTCTTTTGGCCTTGGCGCCTGCGATACGGTTGGTTTCATAGATTGCTGGACCAGTCTTCATGGATCTTCTCCATGCCAGTCTATCCTGAGCGAAGCCCTCCCAGGTTACCGGGTTCATTTGCAGTTGCTTCAGCGATTTCTTCAATGTGTTTTTGCAGCGTCATTTTTGACCTCCATTTCGGCGAGATCCCGGCGCGACATCTCAATAGAATGATCGTTTGGGAAATTGTTCGTCATCCATCCTCAGAATGTAGCCAATCCAGCGCAGTTGCGGTTAATTTAGCTGAGAGTACATGCTTAGAAGGTCTGTTCATTCCAACAATTCCGTGTCCGGTTTCCTGTCTTGCCATGTCAGATTTAGTATTCTGCGAAGGCAGCTGACGTGGAAGTGGTTGAGCTTCCGCACCTGCATTTACTAGATCTTCATTTTCTGCGTTCCATACAACAGCGTTGGCAATATGACAGCTTTGCACATCTAGCGTTGGTGCTGAGGTGGAGACCGTGTCAATTCCAGGCCACGTACTGCATGTTTCCAAAGGCTTGGTCGGCTTTAGCAATCCAATGGGTGATCTCATCGTGGACTTTGTTGCTGCGGGAGAGATTGATGCCCAGGTACAAGAAGGTATCCACAGATTGCAGTTGGGCGCAATTGAAATTAATGTGAGCTTCAGTAAAGATGGTGTTCGGTGGCGTGTTAATGCGAATTACGAAGTTGTCACAGGCGGTAGCAAAGAGGTCCATGCTCCTTTGGATTTCCTCTTGTGTAGATGCATTGAGTGCGCAGTCTTCAGTGAAGCGAAGTTTGCGGATGGCGGCTGTAGAGACACGCGAGCGGAAGTGCCTCCGTTTTTGCTTGAGGATTCGGCCACCCATTCGGTAAGCCATGTGGATCCCTGGGTGATTGTCACGGTAGGCCTCTGTTAGCATGACAGAGAACATGAGATTGAAGAGGTTAGGTGCAAGGACGCAGCCCTGCTTCACTCCGTTGGTCACTGCGAATGCTTCGGATATCTTCTCGTTGTCATTGGCGTGCACCATCATCCCATCATGAAGCTGACGCACCATGTGCGTGAACCGCTCAGGACAACCAAATTTCTGCATGCATTTCCACAGTCTGTCGCGATTTACCGGGTCAAAGGCATTTTTCAGGTCCACGAAGGTAGTGAATAGGTGAGTTCACATCTCTTGGCACTTCTCTTGTAGCTGGCCGGCGACAAAGATCATGTCGGTTGTTCCGCGGTGTCGGCGGAAGCCACATTGGCTTTCCGGGAGCATGTCCTGCTCTAGGTGACCGTTCAGACGATTGAGAAGGATACGGGTGAAGAGCTTCTTGGCGATCTTGAGCAACGAGATGCCTCTGTGATTATCACAGAGATGCCGGTTCCCCTTCCGTTTGTAGAAATGGACGATGGTCACGTCTTTGAAATCCTGAGAAATTTGTCCTTGGCACCAGATCTCCTGGAAGAGTGTTGTGTGAATTCGGAAATCTGCTGCACGGCCCGGATGGTTTCTGGTAGGGAAGGAGGCAGATCCAGGTCATTGTTCGTGCCCACTTGAGGGAGCTGGTCAATGGCAGTATCAGAGATGGCTGATGAGAAATTTAGGACACTTCTGAAATGCTAGGCCCAGCGCTCCAGAATTTGCGATTTTTCTGTCAGCAGTCTTGTGCAGTCAGAGCTGAGCAGAGGTACGGTCCCCTTAATACACGGGCCGTAGATGGCCTTGATGGCTTTGAAAAAGTTTTTCATTTCATTGTGGTCCGCATACCTCTGGATTTCCTCAGCATTTCGTAGCATCCTGGCTTCCTGCATCTCCCGCAGCCGTTGCCGTACAAGGCAGCGACATTTGAAGAAGGCTGCTTTGGTGGCGTCGGTCCGAAGGTCCATTTTGGCTTTGTTTAGTCCATTCTTCTGCGCGAGTAAGTTGCTAATGTCGGCGTCATTGCCGTCAAACCAATCCAGGTGCTAACGGTGCGCAAGTCAAAGGAATTTGAGGGTGCTGGGCTGAATGACATTTCGCCGTTTACACCATCGTGTCTCCACGGTGGCGTTATTGTCTGGAGCATTCAGGTTCTCCAATTTTTCGGTTATTTGGTAGGTGAAATAGCAACAGTGAGCAGGCAAATTTAAACAAAGAGAAGTTAACTTACCTGGCGGTCGCTTACACTGGGGCTTTCGTCGGTGTTGCAGTCTGAGCCTCATCTGAGAGATGACGAGGCGGTGATCTGTCCTACCATCGGCATAACGGATCACCTTGGTTACCAGCACGTCCTGTCGATCTTGTATCTGGACGAGAACATAGTCCAGCAGCTTCCAGCGCCGCGACCGAGGGTGCATCCACGTGGTATTCTCCCGCGTCGGAAGGCGAAAAAAGGTGTTGGTCAGCAGGAGACGGTGTTCCGCAGACGTTTGCAGAAGAAAAAGGCCGCTATCGTTACAGCTACCGAGACCATGGGGACCCAGCACTACCTTCCAGGCAGCATGATCCGTCCCGACGCGAGCGTTAAAGTCACCAAGGACAACTAACTAGTCAACCTTCAGCACAGTCGTCAGCAGGGCGTGCAGGTCCTCGTTGAATTTGTTCTTCGCCGCATCAGAGCTCGTCGTTGGGGGAGTGTAGGCGCTGATGATGGTGGCCAACTGGTCTCCCCGAAGAGGCAGGCGGAGGCTCATCATGCGATCATTGGAACCCTGGGGCAGACATGGCAGACGTCCCACGATGTCGTTCCAGATGACAAAGGCAACACCAGCGTCGCATCACTCTGCCTTTGGCTGGCCGCTCCAGAAGAATTTGCAGCCGGCACCCACCTCCTCCAACTGACCCTGCTCAGAGAATCGGATATCGCTTGGAGCAGCATTGTGCACCTTGTAGCACGCTATTTCCCGAGCGACAAGCACCGTCCTCCGTTCCGGTCAGTTACTCCTACGATTGTCTAAAAGGGAATGAACATGCCATGCTGCTAGTGTGAGTGGAGGGAATGATGAGGGGAATAGGGGCGGGGTGTATTGTTGTTTGTTTGAGTTTTACGACCGCGTATTTTGCGATATGCGAGTCGTGGCCGGCTGCAGCTGTCGAAAGACACAGCCTTGGTTTAGGGTACCTTTTCTAGCCCCTTCCTCCATGAGGAAGCAAGCAGTGCTGTCCCTTTATAGGGCTGCTCGGACATCCCAGACGGCTGCCAAACTCCACTATGGGTTACGGTTTCGTTTGATTGAGAGAGCGATCCGAGTTAGCCTGGGCCGCCTACGGGATTGCTGTTGACCTCACCGTCAAATTCGCACAAAGACAGGAAAGGACTTACGAGCAGCTGACGTTTCTTCACCGATGTCGCGATCATGACATTCTACCGAAGTCTCTTCGCTTCAAGCCCACATTGCCTAATGAAACTGGAAGACAACTTGCGCGCAAATACGGATTTCAAGTTTTAAAAAGCAGTTATATCAGACGTTCAACATAGTCTTGGCAAATTTATAAGTAACAATATCTAACCTTCGAGCATGGTGCGTTTCAGCCCTACCGGAAATGTATTCGAGAACGTACTATAAAGAATAAATGCCACTACGATGGATGCCAGAAAAAAGAAGCTAGCTGAACTTCAAGTTAAACTGCAATCTTTTCTCTGTCTTCATAATGAAAACCACAGATCAACAAGAGTTTTTAATCTTTCCAAAAGGATTGCAACATCCGCTGAATTTGGCCTACTATATAAAGGTACAAAATTCAGCCACACCGATGCTGCGCCTACAAACGTCCTAGCAAGCCTTGAATCTGTCGTACTAACCTCTGCTGTGCCTGAAGACATCCTTGTGGACGTACGCAGCTGAACCAGCGTATATCAGCGACAAACAGTCGACTAAAGTTGAGGTCGAGAGTGGTGTTCCCCAAGGCTCTGTTCTCGGCCCTATACTGTTCATTGTCTACATCAACGATTGTGCCAACGAACTGGACTGCGATATTGCCATGTTTGCCGATGATCTCAAACTTTGGCGCGTCATTCAAAACTGCGGCTGATGAAGAGAACTTGCAGGCAAACTTAAATCGACTCCAGAAATGGTCCAATGACTGGCTCTTGCCGTTTAATGAGAGCAAGTGCAACATCATACGAGTCGGGAAAAGCAATCCTTCGAACCGTACGGTTTACAGTCTGAATGGCATTCCATTGAAAGAAGTGGATGTCCAAAAGGACCTTGGATTCTGGATCACGCCTTCGCTTAAACCCTCCCTACATTGCGCAAAGGTAGCGAAGTCAGCCATGTCGATTCTGTACCTCGTTAAACGAGCTTTTTGCAGCCTTCACTACCGACTGCTTCGCTAAAGTCTTCGGAACATTCGTGCGGCCACAGCTGGAGTCCGCTATCCAAGCTTGGAGACCCTGGGCGGCGAAGGACATCAACATCCTCGAAAAGGTCCAAAGGCGAGCAACCAAACTTGTCCTTGGACATGGCACACTGCCTTATGAAACACGGCTGTCGAGTCTCAATCTCTTTCCCTTGCACTATAGACAGCTTCGGGGGACCTGATACTAACATTCCGCATACTACGTATCCAGGACTGTTGTCTCGTGCCAGGGGATTTCTTCGAGTTAGCAAAAACAACGAACTTGAGAGGTCATCCTCTCAAATTACGTGTGACTGGAGCAAGGCTAGACACTCGGAAGTACTTCTTCTCCAAAAGAGTAGTCATAGCTTGGAATAGTCTTCCTCTGGATGTTGTAATGTCGGACTTCTTGGAGGTTTTTAAGCGAAAGTTAGATCGATATAATGGTGCGAGCTACAACACTAACTGAAAGCTGCAAGTGTGACGTCAGAAAGTAAGGCATTAATGATACTACTAGTTATATTTGAGTAACATTTCCTTGTTTGTTATTTTCGTTCGAGGGCTTGCATTCTCCCATTATTCCCATGCTGGGGTCCTCGAGGTCTTCGATGCTTAACTTATTTACACACCTTGGTGACACCGTGAGTATTCGCATCAGCTGGACCTGGCGTCCGTCGTCCATGAGGTGTATGAACGTTATCCCCTGGTTCGAACCGCAATGGACCGAGGATGATCTGGACATCTATTCCAGCCTTTGAAATCCCTCAACGGACGCTGCAATCAGCAATGGAGCATCATGTGACCTCCGAAATGCCCCCCGTTGGACCCCCCTCCCAAGGGCGACAGTTTTTTTCTCCTAAATATCACCGGGAGTTTTTTTTCACTGTCTGCTCTTTTTCAACTTTTTTCCACTATGTTGGCCTCGCCAACATATCGAGATACTATTTTTTTTGATACCACAACTCGTATGTACAAATAGGGAATTCAAAGGTAACTCACCTACATCTCCCTCAAATATACTGATACTGATACTGATAATCAGCAAAACATAACTCTGAATACCTGTTGTGACTGAAAATGCAAGTATGCGGTCGAGGATGGTGCAGGCAGTCCACACAATAGGTCTAGCTTATTGGCTAAAAGCACCTCACGGAGCCGAAGTTCATCAGTGCCCCTCCACCTCTCATTCTCTGGCCCTGTGGATCGCCTATTTATACCAACAGAAATAGGCGCACACCCATCAATTGTATTTCCAAAGCAAACAAGCTCCATATGGGTGGCAATGTTCATGGACATTCAACCCAGTACCGGCAAAAGTCGGCCAAGATCTAATTGCAGATAGAAGAGACGACAGGAAATGTGATTAGATTGATACAGTTCGATTTGGACTTAATTATTTTTCCTTCAGCCAAGCATAACCTTTAATACCAGGTGGGACTGAAAATATAAGTATGCGGTCGAGGATGGTGCAGGCAGTCCACACAATTGGTCTACCTGATGAGCTAAAATCACTTCACGGAGACGAAGTTCATCAGCGCCCCTCCACCTCTCATTCTCTGGCCCTGCAGATCACGTATTTTTTCAAACAGGAATAGGCGCACACCCATCAATTGTATTTCCAAAGCAAACAAGCACCGTATGGGTGCCAATGTTCACGAAATTGCCACGGAGAACAGGCAAAAATCTGCCAATTTATAATTGCAGATCGAAGAGACGACATTAAAATGTACAGATTGATGCAGTCCGTTTTGGAATTATTGCTCCTTCATTCAGCAAAACATAACTCTGAATACCTGGTGGGACTGAAAACGTAAGTATGCGGTCGAGAATGGTGCAGACAGTCCAAACAATGGGTCTAGCTTATGGGTCTAAAAGCACTTCACGGAGCCGAAGTTCATCAGCGCCCCTCGACCGCTCATTCTCTGGCCCTGCAGATTGCCTATTTATTCAAACAGGAACAGGCGCACACTGATCTATTGTATTTCCAAAGATAACAAGCTCCGTATGGGTGGCAATGTTCACGGAATTGCCACCGAGTACAGGCAAAAGTCTGCCAATTTATAATTGCAGATTGAAGGGACGACATTAAATATTTATGGATTGTTGGAGTCCATTTTGGAATTATTCCTCCTTCATTCAGCAAAACATAACTCTGAATACCTGGTGGGACTGAAAATGTAAGTATGCGGTCGAGGATGGTGCAGGCAGTCCACACAATGGGTCTAGCTTATGGGCTAAAAGCACCTCACGGAGCCGAAGTTCATCAGCGCCCCTCCACCTCTCATTCTCTGGCCCTGCAGATCGCCTATTTATTCAAACAGGAACAGGCGCACACTGATCTATTGTATTTCCAAAGCAAACAAGCTCCGTATGGGTGACAATGTTCATGGACATGCAACCCAGTACCGGAAAAAGTCGGCCAAGATCTAATTGCAGATAGAAGAGACGACAGGAAATGTGATAAGATTGATACAGTTCGATTTGGACTAAATTATTTTTCCTTCAGCCAAGCAAAACCTTTAATACCAGGGTGGGACTGAAAACGTAAGTATGTGATCGAGGATTTTGCAGACAGTCCAAACAATGGGTCTAGCTTATGGGTCAAAAGCACTTCACCGAAACGAAGTTCATCTGCGCCCCTCTAACTTTCATTCTCTAGCGATGCAGATCACCTTTAAGTCACACAGGAATATGCGCACACTGATCTATTGTATTTCCAAAGATAACAAGCTCCGTATGGGTGGCAATGTTCACGGAATTGCCACCGAGTACAGGCAAAAGTCTGCCAATTTATAATTGCAGATCGAAGAGACGACATTAAATATGTATAGATTGATGCAGTCCATTTTGGAATTATTCCTCCTTCATTCAGCAAAACATAACTCTGAATACCTGGTGGGACTGAAAATGTAAGTATGCGGTCGAGGATGGTGCAGGCAGTCCACACAATGGGTCTACCAGATGGGCTTAAAAGCACCTCACGGAGCCGAAGTTCATCAGCGCCCCTCCACCTCTCATTCTCTGGCCCTGCAGATCGCCTATTTATTCAAACAGGAATAGGCGCACACTGATCAATTGTATTTCCAAAGCAAACAAGCTCCGTATGGGTGACAATGTTCATGGACATGCAACCCAGTACCGGCAAAAAGTCGGCCAAGATCTAATTGCAGTAAGAAGAGACGACAAAAATGTGATAAGATTGATACAGTTCGATTTGGACTAAATTATTTTTCCTTCAGCCAAGCAAAACCTTTATTACCGGGTGGGACTGAAAACGTAAGTATGTGATCGAGGATTTTGCAGACAGTCCAAACAATGGGTCTAGCTTATGGGTCAAAAGCACTTCACCGAAACGAAGTTCATCTGCGCCCCTCTAACTTTCATTCTCTAGCGATGCAGATCACCTTTTAGTCACACAGGAATATGCGCACACTGATCTATTGTATTTCCAAAGATAAACAAGCTCCGTATGGGTGGCAATGTTCACGGAATTGCCACCGAGTACAGGCAAAAAGTCTGCCAATTTATAATTGCAGACCGAAGAGACGACATTAAATATGTATGGATTGATGCAGTCCGTTTTGGAATTATTCCTCCTTCATTCAGCAAAAACATAACTCTGAATACCTGGTGGGACTGAAAATGTAAGTATGCGGTCGAGGATGGTGCAGGCAGTCCACACAATGGGTCTACCAGATGGGCTTAAAGCACCTCACGGAGCCGAAGTTCATCAGCGCCCCTCCACCTCTCATTCTCTGGCCCTGCAGATCGCCCATTTATTCCAACAGGAATAGGCGCAAACTGATCAATTGTATTTCCAAAGCAAACAAGCTCCGTATGGGTGACAATGTTCATGGACATGCAACCCAGTACCGGAAAAAGTCGGCCAAGATCTAATTGCAGATAGAAGAGATGACAGGAAATGTGATAAGATTGATACAGTTCGATTTGGACTAAATTATTTTTCCTTCAGCCAAGCAAAACCTTTATTACCGGGTGGGACTGAAAACGTAAGTATGTGATCTAGGATTTTGCAGACAGTCAAACAATGGGTCTAGCTTATGGGTCAAAAGCACTTCACCGAAACGAAGTTCATCTGCGCCCCTTTAACTTTCATTCTCTAGCGATGCAGATCACCTTTTAGTCACACAGGAATATGCGCACACCGATCTATTGTATTTCCAAAGCAAACAAGCTCCGTATGGGTGGCAATGTTCACGGAATTGCCACCGAGTACAGGCAAAAGTCTGCCAATTTATAATTGCAGATCGAAGAGACGACATTAAATATTTATGGATTGATGGAGTCCGTTTTGGAATTATTCCTCCTTCATTCAGCAAAACATAACTCTGAATACCTGGTGGGACTGAAAATGTAAGTATGCGGTCGAGGATGGTGCAGGCAGTCCACTCAAATTGGTCTCAAAGTACGTGTGACTGGAGCAAGGCTAGACACTCGGAAGTACTTCTTCTCCAAAAGAGTAGTCATAGCTTGGAATAGTCTTCCTCTGGATGTTGTAATGTCGGACTTCTTGAGGTTTAAGCGAAAGTTAGATCGATATAATGGTGCGAGCTACAACACTAACTGAAAGCTGCAAGTGTGACGTCAGAAAGTAAGGCATTAATGATACTACTAGTTATATTTGAGTAACATTTCCTTGTTTGTTATTTTCGTTCGAGGGCTTGCATTCTCCCATTATTCCCATGCTGGGGTCTCGAGGTCTTCGATGCTTAACTTATTTACACACCTTGGTGACACCGTGAGTATTCGCATCAGCTGGACCTGGCGTCCGTCGTCCATGAGGTGTATGAACGTTATCCTGGTTCAACCGCAATGGACCGAGGATGATCTGGACATCTATTCCAGCCTTTGAAATCCCTCAACGGACGCTGCAATCAGCAATGGAGCATCATGTGACTCGAAATGCCCCGTTGACCTCCAAGGGTGACAGTTTTTCTCCTAAATATCACCGGGAGTTTTTCACTGTCTGCTCTTTTTCAACTTTTTCCACTATGTTGGCCTCGCCAACATATCGAGATACTATTTTTGATACCACAACTCGTATGTACAAATAGGGAATTCAAAGGTGACTCACCTACATCTCCCTCAAATATACTGATACTAATCAGCAAAACATAACTCTGAATACCTGGTGGGACTGAAAATGTAAGTATGCGGTCGAGGATGGTGCAGGCAGTCCACACAATGGGTCTACCAGATGGGCTAAAAGCACCTCACGGAGCCGAAGTTCATCAGCGCCCCTCCACCTCTCATTCTCTGGCCCTGCAGATCGCCTATTTATTCAAACAGGAACAGGCGCACACCGATCAATTGTATTTCCAAAGCAAACAAGCTCCGTATGGGTGACAATGTTCATGGACATGCAACCCAGTACCGGCAAAAAGTCGGCCAAGATCTAATTGCAGATAGAAGAGACGACAGGAAATGTGATTAGATTGATACAGTTCGATTTGGACTAAATTATTTTTCCTTCAGCCAAGCAAAACCTTTAATACCGGGTGGGACTGAAAACGTAAGTATGTGATCGAGGATTTTGCAGACAGTCCAAACAATGGGTCTAGCTTATGGGTCAAAAGCACTTCACCGAAACGAAGTTCATCTGCGCCCCTCTAACTTTCATTCTCTAGCGATGCAGATCACCTTTTAGTCACACAGGAATATGCGCACACTGATCTATTGTATTTCCAAAGATAACAAGCTCCGTATGGGTGGCAATGTTCACGGAATTGCCACCGAGTACAGGCAAAAGTCTGCCAATTTATAATTGCAGATCGAAGAGACGACATTAAATATTTATGGATTGATGGAGTCCGTTTTGGAATTATTCCTCCTTCATTCAGCAAAACATTACTCTAAATACCTGGTGGGACTGAAAATGTAAGTATGCGGTCGAGGATGGTGCAGGCAGTCCACACAATAGGTCTAGCTTATGGGCTAAAAGCACCTCACGGAGCCGAAGTTCATCAGCGCCCCTCCACCTCTCATTCTCTGGCCCTGCAGATCGCCTATTTATTCAAACAGGAACAGGCGCACACTGATCTATTGTATTTCCAAAGCAAACAAGCTCCGTATGCGTGACAATGTTCATGGACATGCAACCCAGTACCGGCAAAAGTCGGCCAAGATCTAATTGCAGATAGAAGAGACGACAGGAAATGTGATAAGATTGATACAGTTCGATTTGGACTAAATTATTTTTCTTCAGCCAAGCATAACCTTTAATACCAGGTGGGACTGAAAACGTAAGTATGTGATCGAGGATTTTGCAGACAGTCCAAACAATGGGTCTAGCTTATGGGTCAAAAGCACTTCACCGAAACGAAGTTCATCTGCGCCCCTCTAACTTTCATTCTCTAGCGATGCAGATCACCTTTTTGTCACACAGGAATATGCGCACACTGATCTATTGTATTTCCAAAGAAAACAAGCTCCGTATGGGTGGCAATGTTCACGGAATTGCCACCGAGTACAGGCAAAAGTCTGCCAATTTATAATTGCAGATCGAAGAGACGACATTAAATATGTATAGATTGATGCAGTCCGTTTTGGAATTATTCCTCCTTCATTCAGCAAAACATAACTCTGAATACCTGGTGGGACTAAAAATATAAGTATGCGGTCGAGGATGGTGCAGGCAGTCCACTCAATTGGTCTAGCTTATGGGCTAAAAGCACCTCACGGAGCCGAAGTTCATCAGCGCCCCTCCACCTCTCATTCTCTGGCCCTGCAGATCGCCTATTTATTCAAACAGGAACAGGCGCACACTGATCTATTGTATTTCCAAAGATAACAAGCTCCGTATGTGTGGCAATGTTCACGGAATTGCCACCGAGTACAGGCAAAAGTCTGCCAATTTATAATTGCAGATCGAAGAGACGACATTAAATATTTATGGATTGATGGAGTCCGTTTTGGAATTATTCCTCCTTCATTCAGCAAAACATAACTCTGAATACCTGTTGGGACTGAAAATGTAAGTATGCGGTCGAGGATGGTGCAGGCAGTCCACACAATAGGTCTAGCTTATGGGCTAAAAGCACCTCACGGAGCCGAAGTTCATCAGTGCCCCTCCACCTCTCATTCTCTGGCCCTGTGGATCGCCTATTTATACCAACAGAAATAGGCGCACACCCATCAATTGTATTTCCAAAGCAAACAAGCTCCATATGGGTGGCAATGTTCATGGACATTCAACCCAGTACCGGCAAAAGTCGGCCAAGATCTAATTGCAGCTAGAAGAGACGACAGGAAATGTGATTAGATTGATACAGTTCGATTTGAACTTAATTATTTTTCTATCAGCCAAGCATAACCTTTAATACCAGGTGGGACTGAAAACGTAAGTATGTGTTTAAGGATTTTGCAGACAGTCTAACCAATGGGTCTAGCTTATGGGTTAAAAGCACTTCACCGAAACGAAGTTCATTTTGGCCCCTCTAACTTTCATTCTCTAGTGATGCAGATCACATTTTAGTCACACAGGACAGGCACACACTGATCTATTGTATTTCCAAAGATAACAAGCTCCGTATGTGTGGCAATGTTCACGGAATTGCCACCGAGTACAGGCAAAAGTCTTCTCATGTATAATTGCAGATCGAAGAGACGACATATAATATTTATGGTTTGATGGAGTCCGTTTTGTAATTTTTCCTCCTTCAATCAGCAAAACATAACTCTGAATACCTGTTGTGACTGAAAATGCAAGTATGCGGTCGAGGATGGTGCAGGCAGTCCACACAATAGGTCTAGCTTATTGGCTAAAAGCACCTCACGGAGCCTAAGTTCATCAGCGCCCCTCCACCTCTCATTTTCTGGTTCTGCAGATCACCTATTTATTCAAACCGGTACAGGCGCACAACCATCAATTGTATTACCAAGGCAAACAAGCTCCGTATGGGTGACAATGTTCATGGACATGCCACTCAGTACCGGAAAAAGTCAGCGAAGATCTAATTGCAGATAGAAGAGACGACAGGAAATGTGATTAGATTGATACAGTTCGATTTGGACTTAATTATTTTTCCTTCAGCCAAGCATAACCTTTAATACCAGGTGGGACTGAAAACGTAAGTATGTGTTTAAGGATTTTGCAGACAGTCCAAACAATGGGTCTAGCTTATGGGTCAAAAGCACTTCACCGAAACGAAGTTCATCTGCGCCCCTCTAACTTTCATTTTCTAGCGATGCAGATCACCTTTAAGTCACACAGGAATATGCGCACACTGATCTATTGTATTTCCAAAGATAACAAGCTCCGTATGGGTGGCAATGTTCACGGAATTGCCACCGAGTACAGGCAAAAGTCTGCCAATTTATAATTGCAGATCGAAGAGACGACATTAAATATGTATAGTTTGATGAAGTCCGTTTTTGGAATTATTGCTCCTTCATTCAGCAAAACATAACTCTGAATACCTGGTGGGACTGAAAATGTAAGTATGCGGTCGAGGATGGTGCAGGCAGTCCACACAATTGGTCTAGCTTATGGGCTAAAAGCACCTCACGGAGCCGAAGTTCATCAGCGCCCCTCCACCTCTCATTCTCTGGCCCTGCAGATCGCCTATTTATTCAAACAGGAACAGGCGCACACTGATCTATTGTATTTCCAAAGATAACAAGCTCCGTATGTGTGGCAATGTTCACGGAATTGCCACCGAGTACAGGCAAAAAGTCTGCCAATTTATAATTGCAGATCGAAGAGACGACATTAAATATTTATGGATTGATGGAGTCCGTTTTGGAATTATTCCTCCTTCATTCAGCAAAACATAACTCTGAATACCTGGTGGGACTGAAAATGTAAGTATGCGGTCGAGGATGGTGCAGGCAGTCCACACAATAGGTCTAGCTTATGGGCTAAAAAGCACCTCACGGAGCCGAAGTTCATCAGCGCCCCTCCACCTCTCATTCTCTGGCCCTGCAGATCGCCTATTTATTCCAACAGGAATAGGCGCACACCGATCAATTGTATTTCCAAAGCAAACAAGCTCCGTATGGGTGACAATGTTCATGGACATTCAACCCAGTACCGGCAAAAGTTGGCCAAGAACTAATTGCAGTAAGAAGAGACGACAAAAATGTGATAAGATTGATACAGTTCGATTTGGACTAAATTATTTTTCCTTCAGCCAAGCAAAACCTTTATTACCGGGTGGGACTGAAAACGTAAGTATGTGATCGAGGATTTTTGCAGACAGTCCAAACAATGGGTCTAGCTTATGGGTCAAAAGCACTTCACCGAAACGAAGTTCATCTGCGCCCCTCTAACTTTCATTCTCTAGCGATGCAGATCACCTTTTAGTCACACAGGAATATGCGCACACTGATCTATTGTATTTCCAAAGATAACAAGCTCCGTATGGGTGGCAATGTTCACGGAATTGCCACCGAGTACAGGCAAAAGTCTGCCAATTTATAATTGCAGATCGAAGAGACGACATTAAATATGTATAGATTGATGCAGTCCGTTTTGGAATTTTTGATCCTTTATTCAGCAAAACATAACTCTGTATACCTGGTTGGACTGAAAATGTAAATATGTGGTCAAGGATGGTGCAGGCAGTCCACACAATGGGTCTACCAGATGGACTTAAACCAATTTATGGAGCCGAAGTTCATCAGCGCCCCTCCACCTCTCATTCTATGGCCCTGCAGATCGCCTATTTATTCAAACAGAAACAGGCGCACACTGATCTATTGTATTTCTAAAGATAACAAGCTCCGTATGGGTGGCAATGTTCACGGAATTGCCACCGAGTACAGGCAAAAGTCTGCCAATTTATAATTGCAGATCGAAGAGACGACATTAAATATGTATAGATTGATGCAGTCCGTTTTTGGAATTATTCCTCCTTCATTCAGCAAAACATAACTCTGAATACCTGGTGGGACTGAAAATGTAAGTATGCGGTCGAGGATGGTGCAGGCAGTCCACACAATGGGTCTACCAGATGGGCTAAAAGCACTTCACGGAGCCGAAGTTCATCAGCGCCCCTCCACCTCTCATTCTCTGGCCCTGCAGATCGCCTATTTATTCAAACAGGAACAGGCGCACACTGATCTATTGTATTTCCAAAGATAACAAGCTCCGTATGGGTGGCAATGTTCACGGAATTGCCACCGAGTACAGGCAAAAAGTCTGCCAATTTATAATTGCAGATCGAAGAGACGACATTAAATATTTATGGATTGATGGAGTCCGTTTTGGAATTATTCTCCTTCATTCAGCAAAACATAACTCTGAATACCTGGTGGGACTGAAAATGTAAGTATGCGGTCGAGGATGGTGCAGGCAGTCCACACAATGGGTCTACCAGATGGGCTTAAAGCACCTCACGGAGCCGAAGTTCATCAGCGCCCCTCCACCTCTCATTCTCTGGCCCTGCAGATCACCTATTTATTCCAACAGGAATAGGCGCACACTGATCTATTGTATTTCCAAAGCAAACAAGCTCCGTATGGGTGACAATGTTCATGGACATGCAACCCAGTACCGGCAAAAGTCGGCCAAGATCTAATTGCAGATAGAAGAGACGACAGGAAATGTGATTAGATTGATACAGTTCGATTTGGACTAAATTATTTTTCCTTCAGCCAAGCAAAACCTTTAATACCGGGTGGGACTGAAAACGTAAGTATGTGATCGAGGATTTTGCAGACAGTCCAAACAATGGGTCTAGCTTATGGGTCAAAAGCACTTCACCGAAACGAAGTTCATCTGCGCCCCTTTAACTTTCATTCTCTAGCGATGCAGATCACCTTTTAGTCACACAGGAATATGCGCACACTGATCTATTGTATTTCCAAAGATAACAAGCTCCGTATGGGTGGCAATGTTCACGGAATTGCCACCGAGTACAGGCAAAAGTCTGCCAATTTATAATTGCAGATCGAAGAGACGACATTAAATATGTATGGATTGATGCAGTCCGTTTTGGAATTATTGCTCCTTCATTCAGCAAAACATAACTCTGAATACCTGGTGGGACTGAAAATGTAAGTATGCGGTCGAGGATGGTGCAGGCAGTCCACACAATGGGTCTAGCTTATGGGCTAAAAGCACCTCACGGAGCCGAAGTTCATCAGCGCCCCTCCACCTCTCATTCTCTGGCCCTGCAGATCGCCTATTTATTCAAACAGAACAGGCACACACTGATCTATTGTATTTCCAAAGATAACAAGCTCCGTATGTGTGGCAATGTTCACGGAATTGCCACCGAGTACAGGCAAAAAGTCTGCCAATTTATAATTGCAGATCGAAGAGACGACATTAAATATTTATGGATTGATGGAGTCCGTTTTGGAATTATTCCTCCTTCATTCAGCAAAACATAACTCTGAATACCTGGTAGGACTGAAAATGTAAGTATGCGCTCGAGGATGGTGCAGGCAGTCCACACAATTGGTCTACCAGATGGGCTAAAAGCACTTCACGGAGACGAAGTTCATCAGCGCCCCTCCACCTCTCATTCTCTGACCCTGCAGATCACGTATTTATTCAAACAGAAACAGGCACACACTGATCTATTGTATTTCCAAAGATAACAAGCTCCGTATGTGTGGCAATGTTCATGGACATGCAACCCAGTACCGGAAAAAGTCGGCCAATTTATAATTGCAGATCGAAGAGGCGACATTAAATATTTATGGATTGATGGAGTCCGTTTTGGAATTATTCCTCCTTCATTCAGCAAAACATAACTCTGAATACCTGGTAGGACTGAAAATGTAAGTATGCGCTCGAGGATGGTGCAGGCAGTCCACACAATTGGTCTACCAGATGGGCTAAAAGCACTTCACGGAGACGAAGTTCATCAGCGCCCCTCCACCTCTCATTCTCTGGCCCTGCAGATCGCCTATTTATTCCAACAGGAACAGGCGCACACCGATCAATTGTATTTCTAAAGCAAACAAGCTCTGTATGGGTGACAATGTTCATGGACATGCAACCCAGTACCGGCAAAAGTCGGCCAAGATCTAATTGCAGATAGAAGAGACGACAGGAAATGCAGTACAATTTGGACTAAATCATTTTTTCTTCAGCCAAGCATAACCTTTAATACCAGGTGGGACTGAAAACGTAAGTATGTGATCGAGTATTTTGCAGACAGTCCAAACAATGTGTCTAGCTTATGGGTCAAAAGCATCTCACCGAAACGAAGTTCATCTGCGCCCCTCTAACTTTCATTATCTGTCGCTGCAGATCGCCTATTTATTCAAACAGGAATAGGCGCGCACTTAACTTTTGTATTTCCAAAGCAAACAAGCATCATATGGGTGGCAATGTTCACGGACATGCAACCAAGTACCGTCAAATGTTGGCCAAGTTATAATTGCAAAAAGAAGAGATGACAGGAATTAAGGATGGATTAAAACAGTGCGTTTCCTGCTTATTCTTCCTACATTCAGCCAAGCATAACCCTTTTTACCAGCCTGGACTGGAAAACAAGCATAAACTCGAGTTCGGCGCAGACGGTCCACACAAAGAGTCTAGCAGGAGGTTCAAAAGTACTTCACCGAACCGACGTTCTTCATTGCCCCTCCACCAGTCATTCTCTGTCGCTGCAGCTCGGCTATTTATTCCAAAAGGAACAGGTGAACACCGATTTTTTTGGCTTCCCGAAGCTTACAAGCTCCAATTGGGTGGCAATTGTCTCTGACATGCAAACAAGTACCGGTAAAAGTCTGCCAAGTTATAATTTCAGATAGAAGAGGCAACAAGAAAAATGGGTAGATTTATAAAGTTGTTTTCAAGCTTATTCTTCCTTTTTTCAGCCAATCCTAACCATTCATTCCAGCTGGGACTGGAAACACAAGTATGCGCTCGAGTACTGCACAGACGCTCCACATAATGAGTCTAGCAGGAGGGTCAAAAGCACTTCACCTAACCGAAGTTCATCAGTGCCCCTCCACTTGTCATTCTCTGTCTCTGCAGTTCAGCAATTTATTCAAAAAGAAATAGGCGTACAATGATCTATTGGCTTCCTGAAGCAAACAAGCTCCATTTGGGTGGCAATTTTCACTGACATGCAAACAAGTACCGGTAAAAGTCGGCCAAGTTATAATTGCTGATAGAAGAGACGACAGGAAATATGGATAGATTTATAAAGTTGGTTTCAAGCTTATTCTTCCTTTATTCAGCCTATGATAACCCTTATATCCAGCTGGGAATGGAAACACAAGAATGCGCTCGAGTACTGCGCAGACGCTCCACACAATGAGTCTAGCAGGAGGTTCAAAAGCCGTTCACCGAACCAAAGTTCATCAGTGCCCCTCCATCTGTCATTCTTTGTCGCTACAGATCGGTTATTTATTCAAAAATGAATAGGCGAACACTAATCGATTGGCTTCCCCTTAGCAAACAAGCTCCATTTGGGTGGCAATTTTCACGGAAATCCTACCAAGTACTGGCAAATGTTGGCCAACATATAATTGCAGATAGAAGAGACGACAGGAAATATGAATAGATTGATACAGTCGTTACGGGCTTATTCTACCTTTATTCAACCAATCAAAACCCGTAATACCAGCTGGGTTTGGAAATACAAGCATGCGCTCGAGTACGGCGCAGACGGTCCCCACAATGAGCCTAGCAGGAGGATCATAAGTACTTCACCGATCTGAAGTTCATAAGTTCACGTCCTGTCTATCTCGCCTCCAGACGAGAACATAGCCCAGCAGCTGCCAGCGCAACGACCGAGGGTGCATCCACGTGGCCTTTTCCCAAGTCGGAAGGCGGAGGTAGGTGGTGGTCAGTAGGAGACAGTGTTTCGCACAAGTGCGCAGATGATTGTTGCGCAGTGGTTGACGGGATTACTCTGACCGCGTGGCCAGCCCAATGTATTTTTTGTGTGTAGTGGACTGAGAGCCAGGCTGCAATGGCTCATTCTCAATGTGGCCTTTGTTGCACTCCCACTTCGTGGGATCCGAGCCAGGTGTGGTGGTAAGCCCAGGGGCGGCTCCGGCCTTGCCAGCCACCTGCGCTCTCTCCCATCTCTGATCTTCTTGACTCTGTCATGACACCAGGCTCAGGTGGTGGAGGAGGAGAGAGTGCGGTAGATGCAGCGCAAGACTTTTGAATTTTGGGAAACCATAGAAACGCTCTAAGGTGGCGTCCTTTGGTTTCATTTGTTTCCAAACATTTGCTGACATTGATTTTGGTTCCACATTTTATTCAGGTCTTGATTGATTTTGTGGCAAGAACGTAATATGCGACTTAACTTGGAGAACAAAGGAAAGCTCAGCCTGTAATACGCGACCGTACTATGTGCCAACGAAATCCTAACTCTATCTACTGTGCTCGTTATGGTAAGCATTCTTTGCCGAATTAGCAGGCTCACACAACAGTTCGTTAGCCGTACGAGGACCGATGTATCGGGTCAAATGGCAACTTTCCCAGCAGCGACTTTTAGGATGCCGTAGTAGTTTCACAACGCATCCGTTTTACTTTGATAATAAAAGATCACGCAGAATGAGACTCATTTTTACTACCGTCAAGGGTCAATATAAAAATGATTAAAGTCAGCTAAGAATTATATCTCACATAGTGAGGTAAGGCCACCGGATCCCTTAATGTGCCCACTTTTCGGGGCAACAAACTATTGTGTGACCCTAATAACCCAGCAACGAATGCTAAATCTAAAGAAAAAAAACAGATAGGGTTAAAATAAGGTTAGCGCTCTCCTTTTCTTCATTTAGCTGCATTTTTAATAATCCTATTACCATCAGTCCTGTCTTACTCGCCCACGTACCCTTTGTTCTCAAAGTTGGGTCACATTACGTTCTTGACGCTTTTGCCTACCAGTGTTTTAATGGATACAAAGTCGATGTAAATTAGAAATCGTTTATTAGCTCCTGAGCATTCGGCTTCTATTCCGACATGTTCAAGACCACATTTTTCTGTCCTTTATCCGCTGGAACAAATAAAATGTGTTCGTCCTTCTTTAATTCCCTAATAGCCTTTGCCTCGACTGAGACGTGGTTGGCGTGGCCCGTAGGATATGATTCGTGACACGACTCGCCTGCGAATCGATATTTTGGCGTCTTCTATGGTCAGCATCATTAGAACGTCACTTCCAGTGTAGCGATTAAATCCACTTGATGCGCGTCTCCCGTGTTGCAGTCGGATTCATCTATGAAGAAACAAGGCTCGTCCGGAAAAATGGAGTTGGACTCAGGAATTTTCCAAATGGTTCCACCAACCGGTCGTCAGACGAAATTAAAAGTGGGAGTTCGGAGCGTTCGAAGGAACACAGGTTATATCGAAAGACAGACGTCCACTGGTAGGGGGCCGAGAATCTTATAACGATAAATGCCGGAAATGAAGGGAAAGGTGTTAAAGTTTTGATTTTGGTTCCCGTTCCGGAGGCAGGTCGAATCATTAAAGTTCCGCCTGGCTGAGCGTGGATTTCACTGCACTTTTCATGGTTTACCCAATATTATGTCTGCGCTTTATAAATGACACATTTTTCATAAAAGGAAAATTGTCCCATACGAATCGAATTTGTTGTTTAAATGGCCATTGATGGACAGCTGAAAAATATTAGATGGAAGTAGTACGCTGACTCGAAACTACCTACACCATGAACACCCTAAAAACAGGATTCATCACCTCGCCAGAATTTCAAGTGTCAAAAACTTTTCTGTGTCTGATATGACATCGGCTATTTTGTTTATACTGGACATTTTGTCTCCACCCCTATAAAGAAAGCAAAAGTCTAGTAATGAGAAAACGAGATAATCTTTCCAAAGCTGCTATAAGCGCAAATTAAAGGGGAAGAACACTCGAAAATTTATGTATGCAACAATAAGTAGACTTTCGCTGCATCTGCCTCACTCATTCCTCTCTTACGCACCAGGATTCGATGGTATGACGATGTCATTACAAACTGAAATAGGCTCGGGCAAATTGTCTGCGAAAGCTAGGCGGCTCACCTACGCATGGCACAAACGAATTAACATTCGTACAATATGCCAGCATTTCACAGGAAAGAGAGGGTCTCATCCCACATATTTGTGAGTTTCAAAGAGGCCGCATTATGTAGGATCCAGAAGGAAAAGATGCGATCACCGGAACAAGAAGTTCAGTAGCCTGTCGTTTCGGATTCTCACTTGAACCCATCATCCGAGACAGTAACAGCTAAGGGTGATATAGGGACAAAGTGAGCAGTATTTATGGTACATAGTGGCAATCACATGCGTACTACAATTAGCAATTCTCGCGATCACCACAGGGAGTTGTAATTGATACAATGATAGCTTGGCCATCCGCTTCCGAGTCGTTAATAGCCGTGATTTCATCATCCATGTTGGACGTGGGTGTGATAATGAACCGAACTTTGGCTCACTGTCAATGGAGGTGTTGGTCACCCACGCCTCCCTAACGTGACCCATTCCCTTATTCAGGCGATACCTCAACACAGAACGGGAGTTTATTACGCTTGTTAATAGACCGTGCCCCTGAGAACCGTGGCTCGAGAAGGTCGCAGCTCACATGTTTATCACCTCTTGCAAGGATTTTGGTCTCATAAAACTTGAAAATATTGCTGGGTCCCTTCGAGTGAGCTAAAACCTAAGAGCTGGTGTCTCAGGCTCGGCTTTTCGCTTCCAGATTAATCACCCGGTTTCGCCGACGTAGTTCCTTTGTCCACAACTGCGCATGATCTAATAAACGACGCCAGACGTTTCCTGCCATGGCAGTGGGTCTTTCGGCCTCACGACCCGCTGTCTGATGGTTGCATCTGGCGTCTGTGCAACTCCAACTCAAAGTGGAGTGAACAGGTGGCTGACGGTTCCGAAGAGGAGCTCACCAGAATTTCGGTTCGGATGGATTTTTTCTCTCTTGCCGTTTGCGTATGCACTGTTTGATAGTGTTGCGCAGGTAACCATTCGCACACAGAACCTGTGGAAGATATTGTACTTCAGCAACATTGTCTTCTGTTTCCTGTAATGCGTCTCGACACGCTGGTATAGCACCATTACGCAAATGCGTTTGTGACTGATTGGGTGCTTGCTGTTAAAGTTTAATGTCCAGGAAGATGGCATGGAGGCGTTCTTTGAAGGTCAAAACCTGATCTTATTCGATGACAACGAAGGTATCATCCCCACACCGAGCCCAAGATTCCGGTCTGTGGCATTGGAAGACCAGGGAATCCAACCATTGCAAGACCGCCTAGGCATTGAGTCCTGAAATTGGCGAACTAATTGGTGTACCCTTCACCTGCTGATATATTGTTCCGTCAAACTTAAAGTTCGTCTCAATAATTAACCTTAGGAGTTGGAGGATTTGTACCTGTCCGAGGCGATTCTCCATTTCATCGTATTCGTCTTGTATGAGTGATTCGATAGTCTCAACTGCCAGGTCCGGCGGAATAGAAGTAAAATTGGACGTGACACCAAAAGACACCATGACATCGCTTGACAGGAGGCTTTCCTTTTTAAGTTTCTCCAAGAATTGTTTTGAGGAGCTCACTGTGGTGTCCAAATAAGGGATCAAAAAGCTGAGACGTCGAACTAACCACTTTGCCAGTCCGTAGGTTGGAGTTCCTTTGAGTGGTACGATTGTCCGGAGAGGAGCGCCCTCTCTGTGCACTTTTGGAAGACCATGGAATTGGACGCGGACGGCCAAGATATCATCACGTCAGTTAAAACCCTCAACGATGATCGAGAGAGCTGCTTATTGTAATAGGCATGTAATCGCGTGGCCATTTAGCATTATAAATACCGCTTACCATGTGCTCTATTACCCTTATCTTCTTCTGCCTCGGATTTGGATTCGGGTGAAAATTCGAACCATCAGGCCAATAAATCCTTTGTTTAGCAATCGTATCTTCTCCTTCTGAGCTGCTTCCTGCAACTCGCCTGTTCGCTTCTATCAACAATATGTAGGATCTATCGAGCCTGACTCTCAGTATTCCAGTCAGTCACTCCACATAAATTACACACAATACTGACCATGAGGAAAAAGGTATCCACTCAGTTGGAAACCTTTCACTCCAAAGTAAATTTCAAGCGCATGATGTTTATAATAGAACTGTTCGGATGTGCTGAGGGGGTGGAATTTTAAGTGGTGACCAAACGCTCTCTCTCTTTCTTTCTTTATTTCTTTCCCTCTCTCTCGCTCACTCTCTTTGGTAACAGTCCACTGTCCCTACCGCTTAATCATCGGGCGCTGGCGTTCAGCGCACTTAGACGATTAAATTTATGAGCAGCAACACGGTCAAATTGCCGGCACCGCATCAATTCAGAGTAGTCTTTTCAGCTTCGAGGTAAACTAAAGGAATATCGAGAAAACGGCTGATGTGTAGGGACAGTCATGTAAATTGCAAGGATCAAAAACGGGCTTTCTTGAAACCATGGCTTTGAACAAGAACTACAGTTTGATGACATGATTCATTGAAACCCCTCGCCTTATCTTCATCTACAATCAATGAGGATTTGCACGAAAATGTCAAGTCTAAACCTCCGCTCTAGCTTATTCCCGTAATGGGTAGCAGAACAATGGAATGAGCTCCCTCAATCAGTGGTCGAATTGCCGTCCCTACAGCTCCCCAAGGATTACCATAATAATTATCTGTCTCCTTTGTTCTCCCTTGGCAATCTGAACCTGAACTAAGCACTATCAAAATTCCAGACAGGGGCTTGTTTTACAAACAATTCTACTAACAGGTTGTGGGAGCTGTTTTAATAGTGAAAATTGGTATAAAAGCGTTTGCAGATGTATATAACATAGCGAGATGTAAACTCTATTGTTTTCAAGTGTAGTTATTATTATTCTCAAAAAGCAAATTGAACTCACCTGAAAAATCATGTTTCTTTTGTTCATTGGACTAGTGACCTTCGCACCGATTTCGGTGCCTCTCACACGCTCAGGCCAAGCACATAAATTCACCGGCTTTGGAATGAAACTCGGGCTTTTTTACGCAGTAATATTCGCTCAAGTCTGGCTGTTTAAAAACGAATAGCTTTTTGCCAGCTTTGGTCAGACCTTTGGTGCAAATGACTTAGTTTGTGTCTAATACTTTCAGGGATCTCAAATCAGCCCAAAGTCATATATTGATAAAAGACAGGCATACTCACAGTGTGCAAGGTACGAAAACTAACGAAAGTGTAGATCGACTTAATGGTAAAATTGTAAATTTGAAACCTTTATTTACAATCTTGAATTATATTCAAGAAAGGGATGGATGGCGAGTAACTTGTTTCTATGAAGCAGCGTTGGTTATCTCCTGAACGACAACGTCGGTGAATGACTCATTCCAGCTCCATTCAATCGCTCCATACAGATTGCCATTCAGTGCTGCTGTGGAAATACAAAGTGCAAATCGGATACCTGCTGCTTGTGGCCTCTGCTAACCAGTGTTAATAACAAAGTACCAGTCATAAAACACCCAGTTTGTGAACAGGCCCCAACACGTCCAGATACAGCCTACAATTTGGATATTTACGCACGATTATCAATTGCGTGTCAATGATTATACAAGGTTTGCAAGAGGAGACATCATTGTTTCATTGTGCTTTTACGAGCTTTACTGAGTAGTAAGGCCTTGCTAGAGGTATCATGACGGCTCAAACGCTAAAATTATCTGACAGTAATTTGTATCATATTCATCTATCAGCTTCCTTTGAAGGTCGCTCTTTGCTTTCCAATTCAGAATAGTAACGTAATAATAGAGATCGATGAGTGACTTACGGGTCCGTCGGTGGGTCGTAGATCTCGCATGAAGTGTCCTGTCCCCCCACAGACGAATATTCTCTGCTTGACGACAACAGCGGCCATCGAACACCGTGCCCTATGAATTGGAGCCTCTACCATCTGACATCGCCAAGATAATTAAGACGTTCACTGTTTCAGTTTCTTCCCCAAACACGCAGCGCCCAAAGTCATAGATATTTTGTTCGTATAGTAAGTTAAAAAATTATTTTACTAAATAACCGAATGTGGTTTGTAATTATCCAATTCAAACGACCCGAATGAGTGCATGAAAATTCCGAGCGCGTTTGTTTCGATTTCATTGAAAATATCTGGGTCGAAAATGTCTGCGACATTGCTTACTTCTTCATGGCCGGAAAAAAATTTAACAGCATAAAAGCTTATATTCTGTTAATTAACCTTCAAGATTTTGCTAGTCGTTACGCCCAGATGAACTGGCTTTACCAGGTGGACTGGCCTGCCTCTATAATAATTCAAAAGGCGAAAAAATGCCGTTAATTCGTCCCCAGATGACCAGCAAAATAATAGAAAAATATTCATTGGAGTGTTTTCTGTACAACTGAGAGGATATTTTCGAATGTTTAACCAATGTTTATTGTGGTGCTGATAAAGCCCGTGGTAATAAGCGTACTTCCATGAATATCCGAACAGAGCTACCCATTGTGGTCAACGCATCGGTGTTCACCAACTGAAAAGATGATTAGCCTGTCTGGGTTATGAACACTTCACAAAGCATATTCGCGTACAGCTCCAGTTACGTTTCTTTTCCGGTTAAAGATTGGCTGTGGAGGCCACCGGAGTGTTATATACGCAACTAAGTACTCTACTTGTTTTAGTAGGCTTGGTTTGGTTTATTGTTTCATAGATTCCTCCACGTCTACTAATGGTTCCTCCTTTCCAACGCCTACCATTTCCCCTTCTAGATTCTTCGATCACACTAGGCTAGATCATTTTCATATCCGTACCCATTATGCTCCACGTGCATATCATCTCATTTCGACTTCAGTTTGCCTCTGTTAGAGTATAAGCTTTGCGCCTTCTTGGCATCTACGCCTCGATTTGCTCAGTTTATTAAAAAACCAAACTCACCTCATTGCATCCCACCGCACGGAATCCTTTTGTAAAAGGCGATTACGCGTCGGCGATACTCTCGGACACACGGGTCCTGAGTTGTTTAATCGGTTTGTCCGTCACCCTCAAAGCCGTCCCCATACCATGTTTAGAATTGACAGCTGCAACTCTGGCTGTGTGCGTGGCTGTTCTCCTCTATCAAAATACCGTTAGGTACTTCCAAACAAGAACCTTCTGGATCGATTTCGTGATGACCCTATCTTATATACAAAATTAAATAACCAGGTTTTGCATATTTTTGGCCAATTGACTGATGGTTTACATGATTCGTCTGCAACTTAACAGGAGAGATTCGTGATTACAGATGTCAACCCAGCCGACATAGCTTCCCATGGTACGTGCAATTTCGCGCTCGTACGGAGATGTTTGCGCGGTCCGGAATTTTTTGATTTGCCCTGAAAGCGACAGTAGGACAGCCGGAAGGCTTGAAATTCAAAAAGACAGCAGCCCAAGTTCATGTATTAAGTCAATGTGACAGTTATGACAAATTTCTTATGGGTTTCTCAAGTTGGACGAAAGAATACCTCCGGAAATTACAAAACGTAAAAAATGGCTTCGAGCGTCCCGAGAGTTGAAATCAGGTGGCGTGGTCTTGATGGCTGGTGAGCACAAGCCTCGTGAAAAGTGGCTACTTGGGGCGATTAAAGGTGCGAAGAGAGTCGCAGAGGCTTGGTTAGGACTGTATACGTAAGAACAGCGGGCAGCGTTGTGAAGAGGGTGGTTCGAATATTATATTACTAGACGATAGGTAGGAAAAGTGCACTACCGAAGCTTGTGCGTGGCAGGAGTGGACTTGAACCATTTCCACTAGAATCTGGTAGTGGATTAAAGAGGAGCTGCGCGTAGGTAAGATATCAGAGCCGGGTTTGGACGCTGCGTAGATAATCGGCGGATGGTGTTATCTTCTGTCTAAAGAGTGTGAAAATTCGCCACGTTGATCTCCTGTGAACTTCTATCTGAACTTCTTGTATGTTATTCCCTACTTTATTTGTTTTTTTCCTTTGTCCACCTGAATTGGACTTCTTTTTTTATTTATATCGACTTTGACTTTGAAACTGCGGCTCACCCGCAGTGTTAAATTGTTCTTGTGCATGCATGTGACGGACGCTAGCGAACACAATTTTTTATTGCCTAGAGTCAGACTCCTTTTTTTTTCTGGCTACGTGTATCTACCACTGAGGTTTATCTCTGGTTCCATCGTAATTTATTTAACAGTATCAAACTAAACCCAATTGTGGTTTGGATTTCGGGTTGAGGTACGCTTTACTCTGGGATACGGAATCGTCGAAAGCATTGTCAATCTATAAAATAAAGATCATTTATCGGAATCATTTCAGAAAGGCAAAGACCTACAGCAGCAACAGTCGCCGAACTGCCCACTCCTGTGCAGTTCATTCAATTGAAGGCAGATGTCTTTGTAAGGCTCCACCTCATTTCTTTCTCCCAAACTGGTCGACAGGAAGGATTTATTTGCTACTTGCAAATGCTCACGCTGCAAGGGCTGACTGAAACCCGACTAGTAGACTGTAGCCAGGTGGTTTGGGATCAGAATAAAGTAGCTAATGAAAAGGGCAAATCGAATTCGCTGCGCATGAGTTCGCCTGCTCTCGTGGCAGCGCAACATGAGACAACTTCTGCTTAAACTGACTAGTTTATGTATGCATGCCTGAACGTGTTGTCTAGGCGAGTTATCATAGCACCAACTGGACGTTTCTCTGGGTACTTTGCTAACGGTATTTTGTCGTCTGTTGCCATTTCTCTATCCGTCATTTTAAAATTTACGCACATCCATGTGCGGATGTTAGCAGCGTGCAACCAATCGCGTCAGAGTTTCTGAATTTTCATTAAAGTGAGTACAAGGAAGTTATCTAGTTTCGAGTAGCAAAAACTTGTTTTTGACCTGCAAATTATTAACTTATGGTCGAAAGCTTGTGTGCCATCATCCACATGAACATTAACTGGCGCTTGTAACGCAGTTTCTTACTTGGACTGCAAAAATCATACCGTGCAGTTGGTGGTAATAACAGTAACAGTTCGACCGTCGCAAGCGATAAAGTCCTCCATTTGCCGCCTGGAGTGAGCGCAGCACCGGTGAATTGTGCGCGATTTAGTTTATAGTGAGCCAGCGTCTCTCTGACGTCACCAACCTAAGTCCGGTTTCATGATAGGGTCAAGAAGACTGGCGGTGGGATCGGGCGCAGAATCCGGCAAAGATTAACAGTCCATCTGTTTGTTGCTACGTACGCCTAATCCTCGCAGAAGTGCACTGGTGGACTTCTTAGGACTTAAGATATTATCTGCTGGTAGATCAATTGGGAGAAAGAAGTAAGCTGATAGGGCTCTCGACTTTAAACATGACCTGGTGCAACGCCACCCTCAACCCTATTTGAAATGCGCTTCGGTAGATTTTCCTGAACTCCACCCATCTTTCTTACACAGTTCGCCGCAGTGTACACCTGTGCAGCCGTGCGACCTGATCGCGTGTCGATGCTTGCGCTCTAGCATTGTGTGTTCGTACGTTCTCCTGGACTGGTAAAATTCCACATTTTTTGGCCCATTTTGGGAGTGCTCTTGAGGACGACCTATCTTCATTTACAATCAGTCAGCTAAAAATGACCACATTCCGCCTCTCCCCCTTCTCAGGCTTGTCTTTATAACGGACCATTTATCATCCCCGAACGTACTAAAAGCGCACGATTCTCACTGATTGTTCGTATGAACGTCGATTTCCAATGTGACGGAACTGACGTGATAGAACTGCAGGTCTAATACGAGTGTGAAGTATATTCCTTTCACAGATAGTTTAACACATTATCTCTGAATTTATTAATCTCCTCCATTAAGATTATACAACCAAGGGAGCCGCAGGAATTTAACGCCGGATAAATAGCAGCGCTCTGTTGAGACACGAGTTTGGGAAACAGTTTAATCCCCGGGGGGCTAGTGAATTGATTTGAGGCAAAGGACACAGTCGAAAGGCTTTCAGATGCAGTGCATGATTCGAGCACAGAATTTGGGTAGCAAATCCGAGTACAAAGTACAAATTTAATGGCCGTTAAAATCAAGCAGACGCGGAATGGGAGAAAACCTCACAGAAGCTCAAGTAGTCAAAATAATAGTCCGGCAAAACCAATGTTCCTCCTTTGATGTGCTTGTAAGAGTTGACAAAGGGGGGCAAAAACTTCCAATCGATGCTTTTGTTGGCCAGCTAAAGGCGGAGGTAGAGTTATGATTGATCAGTCAACGCACTGAAGCGAGACACTCGAATGCGAGCAGAAAAAAGGGCAACACTATGTTACGCTATAAAGGTGCATCGTTAAAAGCTCCATCCGAGTAGAAACCTTTTGTGAAACTAGTGTTAGCAAAGAGATGTAGGACACATGTCTTTTAGGTGCTTGTTTGAAAATTTAAAAGTACGCATTTATCGCATGACGAGGTTGCTCCGTTAGAGTTGAATATGTTGAAAAGTTTCTGAAATGTTTGTTCGTTGGCTGATCCTAGGACACACAAGTCTGATGGATGTCCGGAAACACTAATGCGACTCCAAATTCACGATCCCCTAAACACAGTTTTCCGGTGTGAGTGATCAATGGTTCATTTTATTGTGCTAAAGAAACGTACGGGTACCCGGATCTTGTAGTATGAGTATTATGGATTGGTGAGGGCCTGATTAACCAAAGATATAAGATGTTAAAATATGCTATTAAGCAAGGCATAGGATTCATTTTTCTTCCCGAGTAGACAAATGTGCCTACAGTGGCAAGGAATAAACCAGTGAGGGTTTGTTCCCTCTGTTTTCTAATTTTGTCAGTTGATGCATGTTTACTCTTTCCTTCGTGTTGAAAGCCAGTTGGGAAGCATGTTATCAAGGAAAAGAGGTCAAAGAAACAACACGTATCTTCTTCACTTGTTGCACCCATCCTTATGGCAGGCGTGGAATGGTCGGTTTGCGTGATTTTGACGTTGTTGTTGATAGTTCCGCAATGAGCTTGCGGACGTCAGACAAGGCCAGTGCGAGCCCCGAATATGCATTGACAATAAGGACAAGCAAGAACGACCTACTCATTGAGTTTTTATCGCTTTGAAAATATTAAGATGAAGATCACAATGTTTCCTTATGACATTTGTCTTTCTATCTTTATGCCGGAAGTCTACAACAAAGTCACTGCGAGATAAGAGCTTCAGCAGGCACTGGTTTTACATCCTTGCTACGTGGTTGCTCATGCAAAGCTGGATTTGTTTCGACATTGTAAACATGCTGATCATGACACTCAATTCAAAAGCCTGACGTTCCGGTGATCTATCCTGCCTACTTTTGTGTCTGCGAAAGAGAAACCTTGTGGTAAGATAGGTTCGAAAACAAATAGAAGATTAAGATCTTCTGTGATAATAGTAATATACAGGTGTGACCATGGGATAAAACGTTCCCTTGTGACTGCATTTTTGGTAAATTTGCAATACGCAGGTTATTGACACACTATTGAACGTGTTACAATCGGGAAATGAATACACAAAGAGGTCTCGAAAGACGCCTTTTGGGTAAAATAATGATGGTGCAAACACACTGAGACCAGAAAAAAATGAAAATTCACCTAATTTCAAAGGTGTACTCAAGTCCTCGAAATACAAATGCTCTTTACAGATTCAATTCCATTGAGTGTACGATGGAATGGGGGCCCCATATGCAACCCTTTCTCGCGTTCAACAAGGCTGGTCTCAGGGCGTCAGCTCTAACCACAAGCCCTCTCCTCATAAGAATAACATGCCATTGGTCCTACCAACCAATCTACTATACGCTACTCCCCAAGCCAATATCGTTAATCACAGTCCTCTTCTATCTTTTACTGCATCTCCAGCTCACCAGCATGGATCGTGGCCTTCCATTGGTTCATATAATACCCTTTTGCAATGTCTATTACTGCGGATTTACTGAAAAGGCTAGTGTTAATCGCTTGTCGCTTCAGGGTTAAACATATTATGTCTTGAAATTAGGCCACAGAGATGAACCTCGCTCCCAAATATGAGCACTCATCAGTCTTGTAAGCCTGCAAATGAAGCTTGAGGCCTTGAGTGTTTATCCAGTTCTGCAACCTTCGTACAGGGGGTGAGACGAAGATTATTTTTCCCGTTTAAAAGCCCAATTCTTACTTTATTAATTGTGCCTCTCTATACTTGATTCCATTCACGTAGATGCTTTGTGAGTTAAATAAGCTAAGAGAATGTAATCCCTGTTTTACCTGTTTATTGAATCCAAAGCACAACCGCGAACAACGTCCGTATGATAAGTAAGTACGCATATTTGAGTAAATAACTGCCTATTTGTAGTTTGTTAACAAACCGACGTAATTCCGCAGATGATAGAGTTCGGCTCAAATATTTGAATCAACTTTTTCGAACTTACCGCCACTAACGGCTCATTTCGGAGGATTTCCACCAAGATAACGCATGAATTTCCGATAAGAAAAAAAACGTGAACTTGAAAAACTGGACTATCTACCAGAAAGCCCACAGGGAACGCTGTGGGACTCGCTGATGAGACAAATACCTCTAAGCTGTGTCGTGTTGTGACAATGACTCGGCACGAATGTGCTGTCAGTATGCTTAATTATTCAGTATGTATGTACTACTGACTGTCTGTTGGCATTTAGTGAATATCACGCGTTATTTCACAGAAGTTGACGGATTTCAGCTCGAATATGTGCACGTTATCTGTACTTATTGGTATTGGCAAGGTAACCAAAAACAGCGTCGATAGAGTATACCAATGCCATTTCAGGGCGACATACCTGTTCCAACAGGCGTAACTATGTTGGCATAGCAATTCCTTTCTGGAACGAAGATAGGAAGGTTTGAGACAACGACGCCCAACATAAGGGCTCAAATCCATGACCCGGAAATTAATATTCTCGTGCTACATTGACTCAGGTAGCCAGGCAACACCTCCGGATTTCGCAAAACCAACCTTATGCTAGTGCATGCTGGTTAGTCGCCTCATTTTTAAAATTCAGCAGACTTACTCTATCATCACCTACACAATTTATACTTTTTCGGTGAACAATGACTTCAGCCTGGCGGGTGTTCAGTTTTATTTTGAACCCCATCGCATAGCTTGATAAATGATCACTTAATTCTATGCACTTATGTTTATCAATTATTAGGTATTCCTTCTATATGTTACATTTTTCTTACGAGGAAGGTGCCCCTCATTTCTCTGGAAAGATCAGTTTCACGCCAATCACTCTGTCACTTCGAAGAAAGGCAATTCTTACTTGCTTCAGTATGCCTCATCAATGGTCCACAAGTCTTTGATATCTTTAAAACAGTTTCGTAATTCGCCTTTGAAGTTAAGGCCACCGTTCTAAATTTCAACCTTCGTTAGGTAGATTGGCTTTGCACATTTTTCCACCAGGTTACTGGCCTTAGATTTCCATCTGCGTGCAAATATCTTAAGTGGACGAAACATTTGTGCGTGCGTTTAGCTTGCAGGTATTTTTTCAGTATAGTGAATAATGTAACATTTGTAACCGAAAACGATTAACAAAACGACCCAGTACAGACGGACTTTTGCAGGATATACAACTATAGGAGACGAAAGTTACATTAACATTGGTGAGGGCTCGACAAGCGGCTCTTAACCTCGACACTTTGCTCAACGCCGTTTTGTGTGTGTGGGTGTGCACCCCTAAAGAGACCGCGTGGTGAATGCACTTGACCAACACTGGGGCCAGATCACGGTGCGGCAGGCGTTATTATTCTGAGATGCGGTCCCATAATAAATGCCGAAAATGGGGGTGGGCGTGCCCAACATGGGCACGCGTATGCGCAGGCTCATACCGCACACCGCCCTCCCACTCCGTGTGGGATTAATCATCTGCGCCCGACCCCACCTCTTTTATTCTTGGCTGCATGTTTACACCGGGCACAGGCGGGTAAAGACAGAGAAAGTGCGGTAGATGCCGTGCAAGTCTAACATTACTTAAAATACTTAATTCGTGCGCAATTCACCTTCCCTGCACTATTCTTTGCTGGAGTATACGGTGGACACCGTTGGATTTAGACGGTCGAACTAACGTGTGTGTGGGGGTTTTGGGGTTACTAGTTAGCGATGGCACCACACGGTAGCATTATGTCGCTCCATTTGTATCGTACAGGTGGTGAATGCTCCTGTGGCCACCTCTTATTGGTACTAAACTCTCACTCGTGGCTCCTCGAAGCAAAGCTTCGCTCAGCGGTCTAAATTCTGGGTGACCGCCACGAGCGGTGGGCTATACCAGGTGAGGGTCTCCGATGGTATCTGTGTCTCCACACCTGAAAAGTCTGCTCCCTTCCCCCTGCACTTCTCAACCCTCCACCTTCTCTCCTCAACCCTGCCCACCCCATCTATCCTCCTCTCTTTCCTCCCACCTACCCTTTTCCCTGCACTTCCGCCCTCTCCTCTCACCCTTCGCTCTTCCCTCACGGTCGAAAAAGTCATACGGTGGGCATGTAGACGGCCCATGCGAATCGTTCGTTCTCTCAGAAACCCAAATCTTAACCCATACTCGAGTTGGGTATCCGCATGTGATGACTAAGCAGCCCTATTTAGGGACAGCACTGCTTACCCCCTCGTCGGGGAGAGGGCCGGAAGAGGTGCCCTAAATAAATGCTGGGTCTCACTAATTCTGCAGTAGACCATGACTCGCAGACCGCAATCAATGTGGTCCAAAAACTTAACAAAATACCAACAATTCCCTTTCCAATCGCCCGCACCATACCCTCCGGGTTATACAGCCCCCTGCTCGGGTGAGCCCACTCACTCTAGCAGCCTGAAATGTTTGATCCCTTTAAGACACTCCGAGTGGGATTCGAGTGGAACGGAGGACGGCACTCGTCGCTCAGGAACTGGTGCGCTACAAGGGGAACATTGCTTCTCTCCGTGAGACCCGATTCGCTGAACAGAGTCAGCTGGAGGAGGTGGGTGCCGGCTACACCTTCTGCTGGAGCGGCTGCCTAAGAGGCAGAGCAACGCGATCCATGTGTCACATTTGCCATCCGGACCGACATCGTGGGACGTCTTCCCTGTCTGCCACAGGGCATCAATGATCGCCTGATGAGTCTCCGTCTGCCTCTTCGGGGATACAATTTTGCCACCAACATCAGCGCCTACGCCTTCGATGCCTACGCTCCAATGAGCCAAAGAAAAAATTATACAACGATCTGCACGCCCTACTGGTGACTTGGCCGAAGGTGGATAAGTTAATTGCCCTTAGTGATTTTAATGCCCGCGTCGAGACAGACCATACCACGTTGAGAGGAGTGCTGGGGCCCCGTGGTCTCACCGTCTTCAATAACAATAGTCACCTCCTAATACGAACCTGCGCAGAGCACCGCGGTAGAAGGCGACATGGATGCACTCCAGTCGAAATATTGGCCCCTGCTGGATTATGGCCTCGTCCGGAGGCCAGAGCAACCGAACGTGCTCGTGACAAAGGCGATTCCTGGTGCCGATGGATGGATGGATCATCACCTCGTCATCTCGAAAGAAGGCTTCATCTGCAACCACGCAGTAGCGCCGAGGGTAAACGACCACCAGGTACGTTAAATACTGTTTTGTTGAATATGCCTACTCACCATCTCCATTTCAGCAACGAACTAGCTAACAGGCTAGCCAAACTCCAGGTTACCAACGAGGACACCTGCGTGGAGAACCGCTGGTGTCAACTGAAGGACACAGTCAAATTCACTGCCCTGGCTGTCCTCGGCCGCACATGCCGTCAACACCAGGACTGGTTCGCTGACAACGACGTATTCATTCATACGCTGCTCGCCGAAAAGAACCAGTTACAAAAAGCCTATGTTCACTGCCCTACCGTTGCAAAGAAGACAGCCTTCTACCGAAGCCACCGTCTTATGCAGTAGACTCTGTGGGAAATGCAGGATATCTGGATGGCTCGCAAGACCAGGGAGATCCAAGAGTACGCGGACCTCAACAAATGGAAGAACTTTTTTGCATCCATCAAGGCTGTCTACGGTCTCCCCATCAAATGAAACGCTCCTCTTCTCGGTGCTGACAGAACTACCATACTCACTGAGAAGACGCAAATCCTGATGCGCTGGGTCAAGCACTTCTTAAACGTTCTTAACTGCCCCTTCACTATCTCCGATGACGCCGACCTCAATCTCCTGCCCTCTCTCCAAGAAACCATCAAGTTCATGCAGTAACTCCTTACCGGGAAAGCACCTGGATCGGATGCGATCCCTGCTGAGATTTACAAGCATGGTGGCCCCCAACTAATGCATCAGCTATCAACGCTCATCCAAGAGATCAAGCTCGTAGGGCAGGTCCCATCTACCCTTCTTTCGTGGATCCGACGAAAGTCTTCAACAAAGTGAATCACAAAGGACTACGGAGATCATGCAGTGATTCAGCTTTCTCGAGCGATTCACTCACATGGTAAGTCAGATCCCCTATGGCATGATGGTGCGTCTTACGGACAACGAAACCGTCTCAGAAGCATTTGAAGTGACCAACGGCGTGAAACAGGGCTGCGTCCTCGCACCTACCCGCTTCAGTTTCATGTCCTCTGCCATGCTAATGGACGCCTACCGTGACGGACGCTCCAGGATCCGCATCGCTTACCCGATGGATGAGCAACTCCTTATCAATTGCGGATGCATATCCACTCGCGTGTATCCACAGCCAACATCCACGAACTGCTCTTTGATGATGACTGTGCACCCAAGCAACGACAGCGGAGGACATGCAAAGGAGCATACACTCTCCGTTACCGCTCGGATTACGCATCAGCACGGATAAAAGGGTAGGCGTGCGTCAGCCGCCGCCAAATACCACCTGATCTGCAGCTCGCATCAATGTCAACGGCACCCAACTGAAATCCGTGGATACCTTCACCTACCTTGGCAGCAACCTCTCACGCAGCACAAAATTTGACGATGAGGTCACCCACGGGATCGCCAAAACCAGCCGGGACCTCGGACGCATGGAAAACATCGTCTGGAATCAACACGGTCTCAAGCTCAGCACCACACTCACTGACAACGGGACGTTATCCGAATCATTAGCAGTGACCAACGGCATGAAATAGGACTGCTTACTGGCTAACACCTTGTTCAGCCTCATGTTCTCGGCTACGCTGACGGACGCCTACCGTGATGAGCAGCCTGGGATCCGCATCGCCTACAGAATTGATGAACAACTTCTTAAAAGTCGGTGTGTATAGGTTTCAACGCGCGTGTCTATGACTACAGTCCATGACTTGCTGATCGTGGACGACTGCGCCCTCAACACCGTGACGGAGGAGGACATGCAAAGGAGCATGGACCTCTTCGCCGCAGACTGCACCGATTTTCGATTAACAATCAGTACAGCCAAAACGGTTTTCATGCCCCAGCCGCCACCCAGTGCGGTATACAATGCTCCTCGAATCAATGTCAATGGTGCTCAACTCAAAAACGTGGAAACCTTCGCTTATCTAGGGAGCACGCTGTCAAGCAACAGGAGAATCGATGACGAGGTTGCCCAACGGATCTCCAAAGCTAGTCAGGCCTTCGGCCGGCAGCAGGCCTCCGTGTGGAATTGCCACGGTATTCACCTGAACACCAAACTGAAGATGAACAAGGCCGTCGTATTTACGACACTCCTTTACGGAGCGGAGACCTGGACCGTCTACTCGAACAAAGCCAGGAAGCTGAATCCCTTCCAGCTCTGCTGCCTCCGCAGAATACTGAAACTGAGATGGCAAGACAGGATCCCGGGCACGGAAATCCTGGAGCGGACCGGAATCCTCAGCATCCACACCATGCTGAGGCAAGTGCAACTGCAATGGAGTGGCCACCTGGTGAGCATGGACAACGAGCGACTACCCAGACGACTTTTCTACGTAGATGTCGCTACGGGCGCTCGCCGACAGGGAGGTCAAAAACGACGCTACAAGGACACTTTGAAGAAATCTCTGAAGCAACTGCAAATCAACCCGGTGAAATGGGAGAACATCGCCCAGGATAGGCTGGCATGGAAAAGATCCATGAGGAATGGTGCAGTAATCTTTGAGGCCAACCAGATCACCGCTGCTAAAGCCAAAAGAGCGGCTCGCTAGTCACAAGCCCCACAGATCAACTCTGTCAGTTCCCAAGCCCCGCCAACGTGCCAACGCTGTCAACGCACATTCCGCGCGTGAATCGGCCTGCTCAGATATCTTGGAACTCAATGCATCAACAATCCCACAACATCAACTTCTGCCACATTTGCCTCAGACCTCACAACAAAAATCACAACAACCACTGATACCCACATCGTCGATGCCCCGCTGCCCAAGATCACCGACACCATCCTCCCTCCTCCATTCCTTGCGCCGATCATGGTCACGTACACCACTTGTCCCCCTCCCGCCACCTCAGTAGCCACTTCCGACTACCTGCCACCTGCAACGCCAGCACCACCACCGCCCCAAGTACCAGTGGTAGGGACTCGGTACTAACCTTTCCTCATTGCGATCGCACATTCACCTCACACATCGTCCTGGTCAGTCACTTGCGAATCCATCACACATAAACTGGCGATCTAGTGCCTGGAGCACCAGCCTACAGAAGAGACTGCCGCCCCCAATGCCACTACTGCTTCCGCACATTCACTTACCGCATGAACATGCTCGATCACATGCGAATCCACGAAAGTGGAATCCACCGCGATGCCAACACATCGAACACATCTTACGCACCCATCAACATTTCCCATAGTCATGCCGTGAACGCGACTACCAGGACCAGCAAAACAACCCCCTTCCCGACTCAACACCTCCCGACCTATCCTGTGCTCATTGTCAACGCACATGCACATCGCGCATCGGCCTGGTCGGTCACTTGCGAATCAAGCACACAGAGACCAGCGAACCAGTGCCAGGAGCATCAACATACACCCGCCGCAGCCGACACAACTGTCCACACTGCACACGCACATTTACACATCGCATGGGCCTATAAGGTCACATACGTCTCCATGAAAACCTGCGGTAGAACATTGCCGGCTATACCACAACACCTCATCAACCTCTGCACCTCACATCATCACCTGCAAAACAAAAAAACATGCTCTCAGTTTGCATAGCTGATTAACAGGAAAGTATGATCCTCGGATCCTTCTCCATGTTGCCCCTCTGTTGCATGCGTGATCTGTGCTTGAGAATATCATGGGGCGATAAACGCTGCGGGTTGGAAGGTTGCCAATTGGCAATTTCACTCAGACCTCGCATTCAGACCAATGTGTGTTGTATGGAGTGACTAACTGGTTGTCTGAGAGTCGGGCTGCGATGGCTCCTTCTAAACGGAACTTCTGATTATTTAACGCATGTGAGATGAGAGCCATTCAACCCCCTGTTATGTGAAATCCTGTTGCTTGTGTTTGGGGGGCCAGATAATGTATGTTGTACGCGTAGATGAGGTCACCAGCAGCTGCGCCCACTTCCACATCAGACAACTGACCGGTTCGGACGGTGGTCTGAGTGTGGGGTCGGGGGAGAGATTGAAATCGGCGGCTCGGCGCATTTTCCTCACTATAAATAATCTGACGCGCTTGAAACTATCATGGTGCGCTAAAAGCCGTGGCTTGGACGGTTGCCAACTGACGGGATAACTCAGACCACGTCGTCAGCCCAATGTGTGGTTTGCGTGGAGTGGCTGACTGGTGGACTGAGAGTCAGGCTGCAATGGCTCCTTCTTAATGTGGCCTTTATGGCACTCTCATTCCGTGGGATCAAAGCCGGATGTGGCGGGTGGGGGAGCAGGAGAGGGGGCGGCAGCAACAGCGCAAGTCTACTAGCACTTTAAACTAAGTCACGCGCAAATCACCGTACCTGCACAGCCCTGCTGTGGAGCGTGCGGTAGACCTAGTGTAATCGACGGTCTAACTATGGGGTGTGTGTGTACGGGGAGTAGGGATACTAGTTATGGAAAGCACCACACAGATTGCATTTGGTCGCTCCATTTGTCTCGTACAGGTGGTGAAGGCTCCTGTGGCCGCCTCTTACTGATACCCAAATCTCACCTGTGACTCCTCGAATTTGGGTTCTTCCCAGCTGCCACACTATGTGTAACCGTCACGACCGGCGGGCTACACCAGGTGAGGGTCTCCGGTGCTGTGTGTGCCTTCACAGCCGGTATGTCTGACTCCTAATCTTTCCACCTCCCCCTCTTAAAAAGTCCTTCGACGGGCTAGACAGCAACCCCGTAGGCGGCCTAGGCTAACTCGGGTCGCTCTCCCACTAAGACAAATCCGTGACCCAAAGTGGCGTTCGGCAACCGCCAGGGATGTCCGAGCAGCCCTATTTAGGGACAGCACTGCATGCCTCCTCGAGGAGGAAGGGGCTAGAAAAGTTGCCCTAAACAAATGCTACGTCTCACGTCTTCTGTAGCAGGCCACGGTGCACAGATCGCAAAATACGCGGTCGTAAAACGAAAACAAACAACACTAGCCCCCGTCCCCATTCCCCGCACCATACCCTCCGGGCTGCTTGAGTGTGTCCGCTCACAATAGCAGCCTGGAATATTCATTCCCTTTAAGGCAATCAGAGGAGCAACCGGCCGGAACGGAGGACGGCGCTCGTCGCTCGGGAACTGGCGCGCAAGGTGGATATTGCTGCTCTCAGTGAGACCCGATTCTCTGAGCAGGGTCAGCTGGAGGAGATGGTTGCCGTCTTCACCTTCTTCTGGAGCGGCCGGCCAAAGGCAGAGTGACGCGACGCTCGTGTTGCCTTTGTCATCCGGAACGACATCGAGAGACGTCTGCCCTGTCTGCTGCAGGGTATCATTGATCGCCTGATGAGCCTCCGCCTGTCTTTTCGGGGAGACCAGTTCGCCACCATCATCAGCGCATATGCAAATTCTACGAGGACCTGTACGCCCTGCTGGTTATTGTGCCGAAGGTGGACCGGTTAATTTTCCTTGGCGACTTCAACGCTCGTGTCGAGACCACGCTGTCTGGCAGGGACTGCTGGGTCCCCACGGTCTTGGTAGCTGTAAAGATAACGGCCTCCTTCTTATGCGCACGTGTGCAGAACACCGTGTTCTACTGATCAACACTACCTACCAGATGAGGCTCCGACTTAAACATTGACGAAGGCCCCAAAGTAAACGACCACCAGGTAAGTTAAATACACTTTTGTTAAATTTGCCTGCTCACTGATTTGATTTCTGCCACCAAATAACCGAGAAACTGGAGAACCTGCATGCTCCAGATAATCGCACCACCATGTCGACACGATGGTGTCAACTGCGAAATGTCATCCAGTCCACCATCATCGAAGTCCTTTGACGCGCACGCCGTCACCACCAAGACTGGTTTTGAGAAAATGACGCCGTTATTAGCATCTTACTCGCGGAGCATAATCGACAACAGAAAGCCTACATTGACCTTCGGACTGACGCCACCAAAGCAGCCTTTTTCAGATGCCAGCGCTATGTAAAGCAACGGCTGCGGGAGATGCAGGACGCCTGGATGATCCGAAAGGCTGATGAAATACAGGGGTATGTGGACCGCAATGAAATGAAAAAGTTTTTCAAAGCCAGCAAGGCCATCTACAGATCCTGTACCAAGGGGACCGCAAAGCTGCTCAGCTCTGATGGCACAATACTGCTGACAGAGAAATCGCAAATTCTGAAATGCTAGGCCAAGCACTTCAGAAAAGTCCTTAAGTGCTCATCAGCCATCTCCTATGCTGACATTGACCGACTCCCTCAAGTGGACACGAACAATGACCTAGATCTGCCGCCTTCCCTAACAGAAACCATCCGGGCCGTGCAGCAGATTTTCAGCAGTAAAGCATCGGGATCCGACGCAATCCCGCCGAAAGTCTACAAGCACGGTGGGCCCGGCTGATGGCAGAACTCACAACCCTCTTCCAGGAGATGTGGTGCCAAGGACAAGTTCCTCAGCATTTCAAAGACGTGACCATCGTTCATCTCTACAAACAGAAGGGGAACTGGTAACTCTGTGATAATCACAGAGGCATCTCGTTGCTCAACATCGCCGGGAAGATCTTCACCCGTATCCTTCTCAATCGTCTGAACGGTCACCTAGAGCATGGCCTGCTCCCCGAAAGCCGATTTGGCTTCCGCTGACACCGCGGAACAACCGATATGATCTTTGCCGCCCGCCAGCTACAAGAGAAGTGCCAGGAGATGCGAAGTCACCTATACACTACCTTCGTGGATCTGACGAAAGCCTTTGACACGGTGAATCGCGACGGACTGTTGAAAGTCATGCAGAAATTCGGCTGTCTTAAGCGGTTCACGCACATGGTGCGTCAGCTTCATGACGGGATGACGGCGCACTTCACTGACAACGGGATGGTATCCCGACCAAGGGAGTGAAGCAGGGCTGCGTATTGGCTCCCACCCTGTTCAGTCTCATTTCTCAGCTGTGCTGATGGACGCTTACCGTGATGAACAGCCTGGGATCACCATCGCCTATAGAAATGACGGACACCTACTCACCAGTCGGCGTAAGCAGGCTTCAACGCGTGTGTCTACGACTACAGTCCATGACTTGCTCTTTGCGGACGACTACGCCCTTAATACCGTGACGGATAAAAACATGCAAAGGAACATGAACCTCTTCACCGCAGGCTACGCCGAGTTTGAAATAACAATCAGTACAGCAAAAACGGTTATCATGCACCAGCCGCCACCCAGCACGGAATACAATGCTCCTAAACCAATGTCAACGGTGCTCAATTCAAAAACTTGAAAAACCTTCGCTTATCTAGGAAGCACGCTGTCACACTACACGAGAATTGATAAAGATGTTGCCCATTGGATCTCCAAAGCCAGTCAGGCCTTCGGCAGGCTGCTGGCCTCCGTGTGGAATCGCCATGGTATTCTTATGAACACCAAACTGAAGATGTACAAGGCCGTCGTCTTTACGACACTCCTTTACGGAGCGGAGACCTGGACCGTCTACTCGAACGAAGCCGGGCAGCTGAATCACTTCTATCTCAGCTGCCTCCGCAGAATACTGAAGCTGAGATGGCAAGACAGGATCCCGGACACGGAAATCCTGGAGTGTACCGGAACCCTCAGTATCAATGCCCTGCTGAGGCAAGTGCAACGGCGACAGAGCAGCTACCTGGTATGAATGGACGACGATCGACTACCCAAACGACTTTTCTATGGAGATGTCGCTACGTGTGCTGGCCAACAGGGAGGCCAACAACGACGCTACAAGAACACTTTGAAGAAATCGCTGAAGCAACTGCATATCAATCCGGTGACTTGGGAGGACGTTGCCCCGGAAAGACCGGCATGGAGAATATCCGGGAAGACTGGTGCACCAATCTATGAGGCCAACCGGATCGCCACCACCAAGGCCAAAAGAGCGGCAGGAAATTCACCAGCGCCCCGAATCAACACCGCCAATGCCCAGGCCCTTCCAACATGCCCGCGCTGTTGACGCATCTTTCGCGCGCAAATTGGCCTGATTGGACATCTTTTGACGCAATGCACCAACAATTCGACAATTCCAACTTCTACGTCAAATTCTGCCAACTCTCCTTCGTACTCCCCCACCCTCTCTCCTGGCATCAATTCCACTATTCCCCCCATCATTGAGACCACATCCCAATACTCATCGCCTGTTAACCCCACCACCACCACCACCGTCAGCGATGGGGACTCTCTGCTAAACTGTCCTCAATGCGACCGTACACTTGCGAATCCATCATACAGAGACTGGTGAACCAGTGCTTGGAGCACCATCACACAGCAGTGATCTCCGCCTCCACTGCCCTCATTTCCTCGCACATTTACTCATCGCATGGGCCTATTCGGTCACATGCACATCCATGACAGCGGAATACACCGCAATGCCGAAAACACGGATACCTCATGCACACCCTCCGTTCCTACCACTCTTACCGCCACTGCCACCATCACTACCAGGAATGACATCCCCCCAGCCTTTACCGATTTCTCCTGCCCACACTGCGCTCGCAACTTCAACTCACGCATTGGCCTGGTCAGTCACCTGCGAATCCATCGCACTGAGGCTGGTGAACCAGTGCCTGGGGCTCCGACACACAGTCAGCGCGCCCGCCTCCACTGCCCTCACTGCTCCCGCACATTTACACACCGTATGGGCCTATTGGGACATATGCGCCTCCACAACAACCTGCGGTAAACCACCGGAGGCTAAGCTATATCAGCGCACATCATCTACACTAAAACATAGACAACACCCGCACAATCATCATAATGTACCTTATAAAATCATGGTTTCCTAGAAACCGTGGCTTGGAAGGCTGCTCATCTGACGCTTACACCAGACCACGCCGTCAGCCCAGTGTATGTGCTGTGTGTGTCGAGTGGCTGATCAGTGGACTGGGAGTCAAATGGCGATGGCTCTTCCATATCCCCTGAGGCAGTGAATCCTGAGGTTTTCGTTATGGAAGCCAGGTCGTGCTGTGTCGCGCAACGACGGGTACGCCGACCCGTCAGCCAATGCGCCCACTCCCACATCAGAAAAATGACTGGTTCGGATGGTGGTCTGATTTTGGGGGTGGAGGAGAGAGTAAGGTCAACAGCTCAGCGCATTTTCCTCACTTTAAACAACCTGACGCGCTTGAAACTCTCACGGTGCGCTAAAAACCGTGGCTTGGACGGTTACCAACTGACGGGATAACTCGGACCACGTCGTCAGCCCAATGAGTGTTTTGTCGGGAGTGGCTAACTGGCGGACTGAGACACAGGCTGCAATGGCTCCTTCTTAATGTGGCCTTTAGGGCACTCCCACTCCGTGGAATCCGAGTCAGGTGTGGCGTACACCCAGGGGCGGCTCCGGCCGCGCCAGCCACCTACGCCCTCTCTTATCTCCGGTCTTCTTGACTCTGTCTTGACACCGGGCTCAGGTGGGGGAGGAGGAGAGAGTGCAGTAGCTGCAGCGCAAGGCTACTATCACTTAAAACTAATTCATGCGCAAGTCACCGTCGATGTACCATCCTTCCGTGGAGCATACGGTGGACCTCGTCGAAATCGATGTTCGAACTGTCGTGTGAATAATCCTCAGACCTCGCCCTCAGTCCAAGTTGTGGTGTGTGGAGTGGCTGACTGGTGGTCTGAGAGTCAGGCTGCGATGGCTCCTTCTTAACGTGACCTCTGGCTATCTCAAATATGTGAGATGTAAGCCGTTTAAACCCCTGCTGTGTGAAATCCAGGTGCTCGTGTTTGGGGGCAAGGTCATGTACGTAGTACACGTATACGAGGTCACTAGCAGCTGCGCCCACTTCCACATCAGACAACTGACCGGCTCGGACAGTGGTTTGACTGTGGGGTTGGGGGAGAGAGTGAGATCGACGGCTAAGCGCATGTTCCTCACTATAAACCATCTGACGCACTTGAAACTATCACGGTGCGCTAAAAGCCGTGGCTTGGAATGTTGCCAACTGACGGGATAACTCGGACCGCGTGGTCAGCCCAATATGTGTTTTGTGTGAAGGGGCTGGCTGGCGGACTGAGAGTCAGGCTGCAATAGCTCCTTCTTAATGTGGCCTTTATGGCACTCCCACTCCGTGGGATCCGAGCCAGGTGTGATGTTCAGCCTAGGAGCATACGGTGGACGTCTTCGTAATCGACGGTCGAACTATCGTGAATAATCCCGAAATGCTCCCTACACAACAGTGTTACACCGTACTCCTCCAAGTGGTAAGTCTTTAGTAAATGGCTTGATAATGACTGGGCTTCACCTAAAACTGCGCAACGCAAGTTTTAATGCACAATTCTACCAGCCTCATACATCAGATTGGTGATTGATAGAAATTTTTTTGTGAGACTTGAAACCAATCTTCTTCTGTACATTGCTACAAGCATCCCCCTCTGTACTACAAGTGGTCTTGAGCTAATTTCTAGGGATGTGACTAATCCTATGTCCTAACTTTAACCATAACCTTAACGTTAATTAACCAAAACATTGTCACTAACTTTCTTTAGCTTAACCTCTCCTGAAATTTTGTGCAAAGCCAGCTTTAATTTTGAGTGATGAGTACCTATAGACGTTCCCAGTTCCGTTTAATTCAGTTTTACTAAGAGTATGAGGGGCAAACGTCCTATTGGTTACAAAAGGGTTTAATTAAGGGCCAGATAATTTAAAAGTAGACTATTTAAAATTTGCATGTGACAAGCAGCTAGCTGTACGAATACGCAAATAAATAATGGAAAGGGAGTTTTATTTGTTAGTATTCGTCAAGTTGAAGCTTATTCCTATTCTAAATATTCGTGTATTTAGCTCGAACTGACGACCACCCGCAGAGTAAGAAGAAAGGTAAGAAGGAAGATAACTATATTTCCGGGAAGGAAAGTGTTTTTAGCATAAACTTTAGACCCCTAGCTCGGTTTACGAGCGAACTTGTTGACACATTGACACTAACTTTCATTGCCATCCCTCTAAAAATGGATGGCAGAAAAAAACCTTTTAACATCAAGATAAAGATGCACTGTCCGAACGGGCACACAGCCTCCTTATCTTCCTCGAGATTGTCTATAGTCCCCTAAAGCGCTGTTCGTCTGAGAATTTAAAGTGGCCAAATATTACGCAAGTTGACTATAGACTGACTAAATGGAGTGCGTGCCCGAAATCTCCTATAAATATGCCTTTTTTTAACCGAGTTTGAGTTCCGTTACTATTCTCTTGCCAAAGTATGAAGGTCTCTCTTTCGATCTCAACCGAGAACCCAATTTAACCTGTTAGGTTACAATGCTTTACTTTCGCTTTTCTTATTTCCTCAGGAGTTAATGTGTGAACGTGGAGTTAATTTCCTTTGGCATGAAATGTCTCAGGTGTAACCGACTGTTTTGGTAAACGATATGTCCCCTACCTTCTATCCTTAGCTCAATGTGCAGGGCAGAGTTAAGCAGAAATATCGCACGAAAACAAAAACTAGTATCACCAGTGCACCTTACCATGGGCACCGGCCTAGGCAGGAACTCGTCGAGCGCACGCATCATACAACATTCTATCCTGACAATGAAAGGACAGAAAACGGGAACCAGCACCGTAAAAGTAAGAGTAGATAATGTCAGACGCCAAGGCAGTCTATGATGTCACTCCGCCGCAATTATTATGGGAATGTAAAAAATCAAATGACAGGAACATCAGCCTGTCAGAGCCAATCGAAGGATAATTACCATATCACCCGAACTGCAGAAGGTCAAAGGACAAATATGGAAGGTGAAATAGGATCTTTGGAAATATAGTTCAGTTAGAATTAACCACCAGGAAGACGAATAACTAGGTGAAATCTTCAGAATAAGAACCGAATGTTTCCTTCTGTGACCAGCTCAAACAACGCATTTTTAACTGGGCCTTGGCATTTATTGCCACCCTGGAATCCATGCTTGTGAGAACTGAAACAACCGAGGACGATAAACACTCCTTCCGACTACGTGTAACATATTTGCTGATGGCACACGACCAAACCAATTTGTTTCGAAGAGGGAGTCAAAAGCTATGAAGGAACTAAGGACGCGAAAACAAATTATCATTCTACCCGCTGATAACGGGCAATCAACTGTCGTAATGAATCGAGAAGACTAAAATGAGAAAGCCAAGGCTCTACTTGATGATAGAGCATTTTACAGACCAGCACAGGACGCCCAAGCCAAAGCGGTAGCAAGTCGGTTGAATAAATTAATCGGAGAATTCAAACGCCAAAATGTGAATACGGAGAACGAGCGGCGCCAAATGAAGCCAACGGAGACGGCTCTGGCTCGCTTCTATGATCTGCCAAAGGTCCATAAACCAAATGTTTCACTGCGGCAAAAAGTCACCCTGAAGGGCATCCCCATCTTTAATCTAGCAAAATGGATGAACTTGAAACTGAAATTCCTCCAAAATAATTCGCCTACCTCAGTCCGTTCGGCCTCTCAATTCCTGGAGGACTTCAAAGGTTGGAGGATTCAATCGGACGAAGTGATGGTCTCTTTTGACGTGACGTCCTCATTCACATCCCTCCCACCGAGTTTAGCACAAGAAGGCTAGCGCAGGAAACTTGAGGAGTCATACGAAGAAACCCAGAGTTCTCTCAAAATTGAACATTTTTTAAAGCTATTCAAATTTTGTCAAAAGACCTACTTCACCTTTGCCGGAGAAACCTATTAGTAGATCGAGGGAACTCCAATGAGCTCCCCAATCTCCGGTTTAGTGGCAGAATTGGTCCTTCAAGAGCTGGAAAAGATCACTTTTACCAAACAGCAGCCTATATTTTAGCACCGTTGCGTAGACGACACATTTGTTATCGTGAAGAGGAACATGCTGCAGCATTTCCTTGATCACCCTTACTCGATCTTCTCAGATATACAATTCACGAGGGAAGAAGAAAAAGAGCAGCAGCTCCACTTCCTTGATGTACTCGTCAGGCGACTTCCCAACGGCGAAATAGAAACGGCTGTCTACACGAATACGACGAACACCACGCAGCTTCTCAATTGTCACAGCAACCATCCGAGGGCTCACAAACAAAGCTCTGTGAGGACACTGTTCAAACGCATCCAGACTCATTGCAGCAACCTGGTGGAAAAAGAACGTGAGGTCCATTACCTCCGCGACCAGGTTATTCGGAATAGCTATCCAAAGGCGTTCATAAGCCGATGCCTACGTGTTTGCCCCCGGAGGACACAACCAGAACCAACCCCTACGGTATGGCATGCGATGCCATACATCGGTCAGAAGCGACCGAGCGCATTGTTGCGGAACTTGGTGTAGGAATTGCACACCGACCCAAAGCTACCATACGCAGTAAGGTCATGAGAATCAAGGACAAATTAAATCCAAATGAGCAGTTGAGAGTATTGTATCGCACCCCGTGTCAAAAATGTTTCTATAACTACACAGGACAGACTGGACGTATGCTTGGATCGCGCATACACGAGCATAAGCTTGCTGTGAGATGGGGTGACGGTTTATCGCAAGTGGCTGCCCACACCTACGAAACGGGTCACGAGTTTAACTTCGCAGCCACGAAGATCATCGCCCACGCCAGATGCAAGACAAGCCGAGAATTGATTGAAGCCTGGACCTCTGGTGAGAACTCGGTCAATCGATTTATCGAAATGGCGCCGGCATACAGGGCCCTGTGTAGGCACCACTGGACTGGCGCCACTGGTGTTTGATTGGCCCTTGCCAATTCGCCCCCTTCCCCTATAAATGTTACTCGTTTATGTTGCTGTTTTAGCTCTGACGATGGACTCCAGTAAGAGTTCGAAAGCTCAGATGAATAAAGCTATGATTCCGGTGAACGAACAATCTACTTCTTCACTTATTGACAAATGTTTTATTGGGTCCAGTCAATGCTGGTCAGCGTCAATTTAAGAGCTGTGCTGATCGGGAAATCGAGTTGGAGTCCCATATTTTATAGTATAAACGGGCAAATAGATAAACCTGGAGGTTGAGCCATGCTACACGTCAGAGGACGTGGGCGGTGAAGATTCAGGACAAGGAGGGCCTGCCACCGAATAATCAACGTCTGTGCTTTACTGAAAAACAATTGGAGGACGTTAATATTCTGTCAGACTACGATATTCACAAGGATTCGACCCGTTATTTGTTTGGTTGTCCTGATTGTGAATTGTTTTCTTTTTTTCTCTTCGCAAATATCATATTTCAAATTTTCTCTCTCCCTGTTGGTCCACTGCAGCTTGCTTGTTATCTTACGATTAGCTGTGGCAGGCTGGTATTACTGGGCTGGGTTGTTTGCGTTTGCTTACGAGTCACAGTCACTTAATATGTTCGGCTATCTTGTTTTCCTAAACTATCTTGATGCCTGCAACTAAATTCCCTTGCACATTGACGAATGACTACTTAGTCCAGTCCTGTAGTTAAAGATAACTGTGCAGTGCCTTGTATATTAACTCGTGATTATGTTTATGAAAGAGGGCACTTGGCATAATTCATAAGATTGCTACAACACATGAAGCTGCTTGCCTGTTGAAGATATCCAAATTTGTATCTTCTTTCAGCCACAGCCAAATTGACATAGGAGCCTGTGATATTTTCTAGCTTCTTGACGAGAATTTTAAGATATGTTCTAACATTGATCTGCAACTGTGGAAGTCACATGCTAGGAATTCCGTTGGTTTGTACAGCGTGCTCGTGTAGATCCGATGGACAACCCCGGAAGCCAGATCCTTGTAATGCAGGTGGTACTGGCGATTTGAGCCCATAGCAAATGCCACACATGGGGGGGTGTGATGACACGCCTAGGTGATGATTCACGCTGAGCCAGCCAGATACGCCCACTCTCACCTTCGGTCTTTTGGAGTCGGTTCTGACACCGGATTTTGGTGGGAGAAAATGATACAATGTGGTAGATGCTGCGGAAGCCTACTATCACCATGAGCTTACTGACGCACAAGTCACCGTCCCTGCGCCCACCAAGCCGGAGACGACACGGTGGAGAACATCGTAACTGACCGTCGAACCGACAGGTCAACAGTCTCCAAAACGTGACACAGATTGGTTGAAGAGGGACCAACTAAACAGCGCACAAGTCACCCTACTCAGAGCTGATGGTAAATCGGACGGGAAAATGGCCTTCGCATATGCAAACTTCGCTTGAATTCCGATCACTCATCAGGAAAGCTAACCGGGATGGGTGAGTGCAAAATGAGGATAATATGCTGTAAAAAACTTACAGCGAGTGACTTCAGTTTCGGAAGATCCTCACGTTCCGGCAGTTTACACTCTTCTTCGTCCATTCCCTTCATTTTTGACTCCGAGAACAAGCAACACTTAACCTCGTTTGTATCTATCCAGCAAAGAGACGACAACGTTGAAGCAATCAATCAGAAAACCGGGGATTGAAAAAACTGGAAATTATTGTAAAGAAAACAATGGAAGTCAACACAGGAGTGTGGGGAGTTGAGAGGGTGTTGAATGCGGAAAAAAACATGAGCGTAATGTTGTAACTAATACTGCCCTTCCAAAGATATTTCTTCGGACGTTTCAACAACCACAACGACTAAAAAGTAAACAGCCATTTTTGGTTTACTCTTCAAAGTCAATCAGCTGTACACCTAACCCCATGTTGATGCTTTAAGGCAGCGGAAGAAGCTCATAATTTCTCTCGAAATTCCCCGATGAATAAACGCTAGTGCTAAATGGCTTTCAATACGCAAGATTGCAGTGAATAGCGTGATCCACATTATAAAATTGTGGAAAATCTGGAGATGTTACACACGGGACCCAGGTAAAACTATTGAGTTGACCCAGTTTAACTTTCGCATATGGCCGGCTGATGATTGCAAATCAGCCAGAATCGGTTTCTTCAGTCTTTTTGGTCTCAACCGGTAACAATGCAGCCATTCCCTCGAATTCCCGTTGTGATCCAATATCTTTGCTGAATCTAAACGCTAGTACATCGTTCTAAGTGAAACCAGATCGGTGTGCGCACGTACCGCTAAACTGCCTGCGTTCTGAAAGGAAGACGATGCGAACTTTTCAAATTGAACCACTATGTTTTATGAGCAAAACGGTGTGAAACTGTCGGGATCTGGAAATGTGTATTGTGACACTTCTGAGGGGCTTTCACCTAAACGACTCAGGCCTTAACAGGCCAATTCCCTAGTGCTGAATAGGTGCCAACTTCGGGCTTCAGCCACTAGTTGAAGCGGTTATGACGATGTTTTCGTGGTGGTACACTCTGTGCCGTGACGGCAACTGAACCCAATTCGTCAGTTGATGGCTTGCGTTGTGTGTGACAGTCTACGTCTGGCCGACATCATGACGTTACTCGATGTTTTTCTTCAATGGCCGGAGGCATTCAGATTTGGCTCGAGCGCAGGTTCAACCCTTGCGCTGACAAATAACATCGACAGACGGCTGTCGACTTCAGTAAAACTTTTGCTGCCAATGACTCCTGAGCCGCTTGTACTCCCCAGACAGCAGTAATGGTTGATCAACGATCTTATATGTAAGTCCTTAGTTTTAAGTACCATAACATGCCTATATTTTTCGATTCGGGTAAGCATGTTTCATAAGAGTAACGTTTCTGGCTCAGCATAATCAAATGTCTAAAGGATAGGGGAAGATAAGGTTTAAGGGTAGGGTTGGGGTAAGGAATAATGTGAGGTAAGGAGCTAGGGTTGAGGTTAGGGTTAAGACTGCCTACCGCAGACTATGATACGCAATTCAACTTTCTTTACCCAACGATCTTGGATTTTCAGCTTTCGGGGAGTTTTCATGTGCCCAATTTCCATACTTCATATTGCGCGTCTGTTCTAGCACCTCATTGGAGAAGTAAAACAAACTTAAGCTAGAAATTAGAGTGTTCCTAATGCCTTCCACATACTTCGTTAGTTGTCTCACTCCCTCATCGCTCTCCCCATTTTAGAGGAACCCATGTGCTTTATTTTCTCCGTGGACTTAGATCCTGGCTAAAATGTTGCCTTACTAGTTCTTAAATCCTCAATGTTGATGTGGGAAACTCCATGTGGTCCACCAACCTACTTCGACCTGTCCACTGCAGTTTTTGCAGCTTCACAGATCCCCTGATGGGATCTAGTTTTGGGTCGAGTTGAATGACTTCCCCGTACAGCTTATAAGTAGATCAAATTTTCAGTTAGTCAAAGTGACAATCTCTGTCTATGGATCCCATACAATAAGCTCTTTGCCCATGATGCAAGACAACCGAGGTATTCTGGTTTTTATGAGTACTCTACCACTAATTCGATCCCAGTTACCAAAAGGTTAAAATATTCGCAGAAGATACCATGGGAGAGGAGGCCCAATATTTTTCAATACTAACTTTAATTCATGTTGGATATCCGAATACTAACTGTGTATCACACTTTTAAGACACCTCAGCTTTTTAAATTAAGGAAGCGGGACAGAGTCCAAAGAAATATCCAGATGCCAATGGAAGATAGCCCAGCTTCCAGGTTACATACCAATTGAAAAAAGCCGTCCGGCATAAGCGGTCACAGAGGTGGCTGTAAAGAGGGGCAGGAGGGTCCACTGACCCCGGGGCACCCAGTCCTCTTCACTGTCCACCCCGGAGACGAACATCTCTGCACATGACACCTCACTGTTACCACCCACCACGATGATACGACCACGGAAAAAACAGGCAGAATGCCCACTGCGTGGCATCAGCATATGCGGCATCAGTTGCCAGCCATCCACACTGGTTCGTGCGGGGAACCAGTCGGCAGCCTCTGCGGCCTGCGAGGTGTTCAGCGTCATGACTTCAACCCATTTTCGTGGAGAAAAATAGCTATAACCTCCCAACGTCACCACGTGCCGATCACTTATGGCTACGAGGCAGTGGTCCATCACTTCGGAGGTCATGTTGGGCCCGAGAGTCCACCTAGGAAAGGGGAGAAGTTGTTGAGGAGACCGGTAAGGAAGGAGTCCTGTAAGGAAACGATGGCGTAGCGCATTGGCAAAAATATCGTGAGGATGTAGTTAAGAATGTTTTTGAAAAGCCAGAGTTAAAAAAACGCTAGAAAGCTACCTTTGAACGGAACTATTTTAGGGAAACTAGATTATGTTGTGGCAGGCCCTACTCCGAGCGCCCATTGCGACACTGCGCTCCTCTCACGTATTGCACGCGCGTAGTGGCTGCAGTGGGATTCTAGGCCAATCACAGCTATCCGACCCTGGCCAAGACGCCATGACGACTGGCCCACCCCGACTCGGGAAACCTGCTCTCTCGGTGACGGACGTGCGCACTCGTCCGGCGACCAAATTCCTAAAGCATATTAAGTAGTCATACAGAATACAATACTTCCCCACTGGTGTCCCTCTTCTCTTCCGACTCGAGACCGACCCTGAAGTTCATTGTGACTAGACTTTCCCTGTAACTAAAACTGCTGCGACAGAACTCCTATAACTAGGTAAGAAGACATTTTTAGATGTGCTAAGATGCTGTGACAGGAAAAAATAAATAATCCCGTTTCCTTTTTCGGTTGCAAAGGCCGTCCTATAGATGAGAATTGAACTGCGCAAAAAAACCATAAAGTGTTTTATGAAACCCCTTATTAGACAAAGGTGTCCTTTTTGGTTTTTCCTATTTTACTGATCCATCCACGACAACGATTCAAAGTCAGATTTAAAGACTGAGATTTCCTAATGAATTGTTCCATTTTTCAGTATTCTTCCTCAAAATGGCAGTGTTATGAAAGCCTTCTTTTAACTCCGTACTATACGTTACCTGCGGCTCACGCAACGCTATGATAATGGATGAGGAAACGTACTTCAGCGAAACGGTTTCGCGGTATTCAAATGTGGTTTGGAAACCCCTTCAATCAGGATAGAATGACTCGGACGTTAAATACAACACTTTCATGTCGACGGATGGTCTTCAGGTTTTGGAATTTCGCTTACCATTTCTCGAGATAGCACATCTATTGTAAATTAGGGGTGGGTAAGGGAAAATTTCAAATACTTTATTCGTTAAAAATTAGGTTGTAAACAGAGGAGTGAATAACTTAGCACAAGTCGATTTTTATGTTATGACTCGGCTAATGATTGCATTTGACCTGCTTCATTTATTCCCTTTTAGACTTGCGAAGGCAAAAATGAGGCAAAACAATTTAAGATAGTTGGTACATATACAGAGTAGAGAATTGGGACTCAAATGCATTCCTAGTTTGCCCAAACTGAATGCTAATGCGTGTGAATAGTCAGCAAAAGTTACAATTACTAGGTTTTGGTCGTTTTAACTAGAGGATACCGAACCGCCAAAGTCAGCAGCGACGGGAACTTTACGAGCGTAGCGTCACTTTATGGACAAACCAGAAGCCCCCGTCCAAGATTCCAAGGTGAAAGTGACAATGACATTGAGTTCAGCGATCTGTTGGAAACACTAATCCCACGTGAACTCATGTATTTTTAACGACAGCTGACGAATCGCGAGGCCATGATTCCGTTATTACCGCGTCAGACACAATGATCAACCAGACATGGGTTCAAATAACTGAGGTTTGCGGTCTGTGGTTGGGTTATGTACGGCTGTGAAGCGCAAGCTAGAAGGAAATGGCTACTACAACCTTTTTTTAAATATTGGGTAGCATTTTACAATTTATTATCATCCGTCTAGGGAATCCAAAACAGAAAATCCACTGTCAAACGGAGTCCTCGTATTCCCGAATCGAGGTGCCTATTCCCATCCCAAGTGTACGAAACAGTAAGAACGATTGGGACGGTTATATCTCAAATATCATTTCTTTAATACTATAGGTTATTAGCATATTTGAAAAATATAATTGACCCACGTGAAAAACTCAGCGGCCTCGGCGGGATTCGAAACAACGCCAGCAAGGTAAAGGCCTTAGTTCAGCCAACGCTCTAGGCGACTGAGCTACGAGACACACACCAGGAGCATTGAGTTTAATGAGACTCGGGTCAAGTTACCCGGCCAGCCTAATGCAACGTACGGAATACGCCAATTCTGATACAGGAGGCTGATTGGTCAATCAGGATTTCCTTAGCAATAAATCCAGAATCCAACATATGACTACCAGATACAATTAATTAGTAGTGTGTTTGGCAGATTTGCATAATTTTTTCGACCCACTCGTTAAAAATTGGAGGCCTCGGTAGGATTCGAAACAACGACAACAGTGGGGAAGTCTTAAGAGCAGAGAAACCCTCTATCCAAATGAGCTATGATGTCCGCACCGGGAGCCATGATTTTTGTCAAACTTCTCTCAAGTTACCCGCCCAGTCTATTACAGCGTATCGAATGAACCAATTCGAATACAGTAAGCTGAGTGCCCAAGAAGGATTTATTAGCAATCAATTTAGAATCCACCAGTTGACCACCAGGCACAGTTAATTATAAGAGTTTTTGCAGATTAGATTAACTTTTGACCCAATTTTGAAAAATTCGGCTACCTCAATGAGATTTGAAACCATGACAGCAAGGTTCAGCCAAAAGTTCAGCCAAAGTTCTAGCCAAATAAACTACGAGGCCCCCACCGGGAGCCGTGAGTTTTATCACATGCGGGTCAAGTTACCCGCCCAGCCCACTGCAAATTATTAAATCCACAGTAAGCGGACAGAACAAACAGGATTTCTTAAGCAATCAATCTATAATCCATCAGAAGACTGCCAGACGCAATTAACTATTAGAGGTTTTTGGTAGAGTAAAATAATTTATTCGACCATTTGTTAAAACTCGGTGGGATTCGAAACCAACAGAGCAGTGTGGAAGGCCTTAGCGCAGATAACGCTCTAGCCAAATGAGCCACGAGGACCCCACCGGGAACCGTAAGTTTTGACACTTGGGTCTTCTTACCAGCAGTGCATACTGCAAATTAATAAATCCACAGTAAGCCGACTGCCCAAGCAGGATTTCCTAAGCAATCGATCTAGAATCAAACATCTGACTACCAGGCACAATTAATTAGTAGAGGTTTTAGCAGATTTTTATAAACTGTTTGAACCCTTTTTGAAAAACTACGTGGTTTCGGTGGGATTCGATCACAGGTCAGTAATGTTCAAGCCAAACAAACTACGAAGCCCCCACCGGGAGACATGAATGTTATCACATGTGGGTCAAGTTACCGGCCCAGCCTACTGCAAATTATTAAATCCACAGTAAGCCGACAGCTAAATCAGGATTTCCTAAAAAATCAATCTAGAACCCACCAGAAGAAAACGAGGCATAATTAACTATAAGAGGTTGCTGGAAGAGTTGAATAATTTATTTGACCCACTTGTATAAACTCGGTGGGATTCGAAACCACGAAAGCATCGAGGAAAACGTCAGCACAGAATGCGTTCTAGCCAAAGGAGCTACGATGTCCTCACCGGGAGCCGTGAGTTTTATTACACTTGGTACAAGTTAACCGCCCAGCCTACTACATCGTATCCAATCCACCAATTCCGATGCAGTAAGCTGACTGCCCAAGCGGGATTTCCTGAGCAAACAATCTAGAATCCACCAGTTGACTATCAGGCACAATTAAATCGCAGAGGTTTTAACAGATTGTAATAAATATTTTGAACACTTTGAAAAATACGTGGCCTCGGTGCGCTTCAAACCCAGGCCAGCAAGCGAAGGCTATATTTACGCCAATGCTCTAGATAACTAAGCGTTGAGTCCCCCACCGGGAGACGGGAGATTTATCAGAGTTGGGTAAAGTTACCTGCCCAGCTTGCTGCAACATATGAGATCCAACAAATCTAACACAGGAAGCCGTTAGCCCAAGCAGGATTTCTTAAGCAATCAATTTAGAATCCACCAGATGACTACCAGACACAATTAATTAGTAGATGTTTTGGCTGATTTGAATAATTTATTTGACCCACTTGTTAAAACACGGCGGCGGTGGAATTCGAAACCACGACAGCAAAGGGGAAGGCTTTAGTACAGAAAACGTGCTAGCCAATTGATCTAAGTGGTCCCCATCGTGAGCCGTGAGTTTTAGCACACTTGGCTCAAATTACCCGCCCAGCCTACTGCAACGTATGGAATCCGCCAATTCGGATATAGTAAGTAGACTGCGCAAGCAGGAATTTTTAAGCAATCAATCTAGAATCCACCAGATGACTACCAGGCCCGAATAAGTAGTTGAGTTTTTGGCCGATTTGAATAATTTATTTGACCCAATTGTGAAAACATCGGGGGCGATTTTGGGTTTCAAACCCATGCCAGCAAATGGAAGGCTTTAGCACTGCTAACGTTCGGTCGCATGATCAGGCCAACCACACAAATTCACCGGTTTTGGAATGAAAATTTGGCTTTATTTACGTAGTTTTGTTTGCCAGCAGTAATATTTGCTTAAATCTGGCAATTAAAAACAAAACAGCTTTTTGCCCTGCATGGTTCAGTTGGTAGGAGTACCTAATAAAGTTAGGCCTTTGGTGCAAATGACGCCTCCTTTGTCTCTAACACTTTCTGGGCACCCTAATTAACTCAAAGTCATATATCAATTGGAGATGTGCATTCTCATAATGTGCAAGATACGAAAAACAGTAAAGACAGTGCAGTAAAGACAGTGTAGGGGTAAAATAATAGATACGAAACCTTTATTCCAAATCCTTACTTATGTTCCAGAAAAAGATGGATGGTGGGAAATGTTTTCTGTGACGCAGGATTGGAAATCTTCTGAATGACAACGTCGGTGAATGACTAATTCCAGCTCCTTTCAATTGCTTTGTGCAGATTACCATACAGTGGCGCTGTGGAAGTACAGAGTGCTAAGCTGATACCTGCTGCTTGGAGCTTATTCGAACCCGTGTTAATAACAAACTGTCTTACGGCTCCAGGCACCAACGTGTCCAGGTACTGTCTAGAGTTTAGATCTTTACGCACGCTTAACAATTGCATGTCTATGATTATAAAAGTTTCGCAAGAGGAGAAATATTTGTTTCACTGTGCTTTTACGAGCTTTACTGAGTAGTAAGGCCTTGCTAGAGGTGTCATGCTGGTTCAAACGCTAAAATTATCTGACAGCAATTTGTATCATATTCATCTATCAGCTTCCTTTGAAGGTGGCGCTTGCTTTCCAATTCGGAATAGTAACGTAATAACAGAGACCGAAGAGTGACTTACGTGTCTGTCAGTGGGTCGAAGATCTCGCATGAAGTGTCCTTTCCCCCACAGACGAATATTCTCTGCTTGAGGACAACAGCTGCCATCGAACACCGTGCCCTGTGCATTGGAGCCGCTCTACCAACTCGCCTTTCCAATATATTAAAGACGTTCACCGTGTCAGTTTCTTCCCCAGGCTTGCAGGACCCAAAGCCGTAGATGTTTTCTTCATATGGTAAGTTAAAAAAAACAAACATTTTATTGAATAACCGAATGTGGTTTGTAATTATCCAATTCAAACGACCCGAATGAGTGCATGAAGATGCCGAACACGCGAGTTTCGATTTCATTGAAAATATCTGGGTCGAAAATATCTGCGACATTGCTTACTTCTTCATGGTTGGAACAAAAAACATTGAAAAGCGTAAGTATCCTTCAAGGTTTTGCTAGTCGTTAAGCCCAGATTAACTGGCTTTACAAGGTGGACATGACTGCCTCTATAATCATACAAAAGCCGTAAATATACCGTAAATTCGTCCCCAGATGATCTGCAAAATAATAGAAAAATAGCCATTGGAATGTTTCCTGCAAAATTGAGAGAATATTTATGAATGTTTAACACATGTATGCCTACCATATCTAACCCCAAGCAGGCGTCCACACAATTAAAAACAAAGATTAATCGATTGCCAGTTGCAGCCAGTCCGTGGTGCCGTTAAATATCCCCTGGTAAGAAGCATGCTTCCATGTGTATCCGAGGAGAGCTACCAACTGCGATGAACGCATCAGTGTTCACCAAATGAAAAGAAGATAAGCTTCTCTGGCTTATGGGCATTTCATACAGCATAGTGGCGTACAGTTTAAGGCAGGCTTGCTTTCCATTCCATGCAAGTAGTGCTCAGTATTGTTATGAGACGTCTTGGTGAAAACTATGCTTCATTGAATGATACCGTAATGCACGTTAAGGGACTGAATACGCAGTCCTTTTAAGATAGCTAGACCAAAAAGTTCAAAGGAAATAATGACGCAGCTTGCCTCACCTTCGAACGTCTAAGCCCCACTGATGTGTCGCAAACAGCCCACCATTTTGGAATTACCCAATTAAGTGATAATAGGGTTTCGCGCTTGGTAATACAGCAAGTAGGTGGTAGGGGATGGCTATCTTTGAAACAACTAACAGAACCTTCGTCTGGCCGCTGGATTGTCTCATTTGCTTACTGTTTCACACCTTAAGCTGGTGATCGAAATATGATGCGGTTAATTTTTTGTCCTACAGAGTGTTAGAAGTAGTGTGCATTAATATATATTGATATAAAGCAAACATTAGCAGGCTAGGATCTTTGAAAATTTCGGAAGAATTTTATTTCGAAATTCAAATGAAAATATTTTTACGATTCTAGTTGACGAGTTTCAAGAACGCGTCGGGTGCAGTCTGCTTTATAGAAGGAGTAATATACGCTAAAAATGCCAAAACCACTGATCTTGATCTGTCATGTAATTGGTCAACTTCAATTTTCCAAGCTCTGTCACTTCAATAAAAAGAAGTGTACGAATATGGCGGAATCAGTGGCATGCAATTAATATCAGTTTTCGAAGTGGGGCTGCATACCCTTCCCTTGTCCATTTTTAAAGGGAATACTCAAGAAAAAATGTTCAATCTTCCGGTTCCTACAAGTTATTTGGTCTTTATATCCTATTGTACACTGTTTCCATGTTATACCTGTCAGACTGGCATGAGCGCCTATAACGTTTGCGAGCCTCATTTATATCCACCCGTATTTTAGTTTAATATTCTCCTCGAGACCAAGAGCCCAACTATTTCTTGTAGATGGTCAAAAGCTGAAATCACGTGGCCCAGTCTCGCAAGATGTCACTGGGCTCTGCAAAGGCAATAAGCATAACGTACACTTCGGAAGACTCTGTGGTGCTGTAAGATATCCAGTACACCCGTTAGTTCTTTACGTGCCATCAAAAGAAGAATATCATTAGCTATTTTCACATCTTGAACTTTACGTGCGGTACAAATCCAACCAATGTGTGGTAGAAAGATTTCCGTGATTACCGGTCATAGTTCCCCTCTCCCCACCAGATAGGCACAATTTACTGTAGGGTGGCAGTTAGATGAACCAGGGACCTCCACAAAAGAAATTCTAAAGTATACGAATGTTTCAGTATTCTGTTATCTGTAAGATGTTAGCAATTTCAGTCCGTACATCCAAAATATAAAATTTCAAAACGAATGACTATGCTAAAATGAATGGAAGGGTAATAATAGTTAAGAAAAAAAATAGAGCTCTACCCCTTGACTACACAGAATAAAACTCGCGCACATTTCGAAACCGTCCAAATAACGAACGTGGAAAATCCACATGGAGTATACTTGTTGACAAATGAAATATCAATCACAATTCTTAAATATGCTTTCATCTCGAAAAGATTGCTTAAGTGCGGTTTTTTATAGTAATTATTGTACAGCATAATCCCAAAATAATTCAGTCACGTCAGGATGCCAGCTTTTTAATCAGCATCGGTTGGGCCACCTACAAAAGCCAAATTCTGGAAAAATTACTACTTATGCGGAAGGATATTTTTCATTGATGTTCCAGACCTTTATAAATTCAAATATATGATATAGAAAACACAAGAATATATCTTTCCCTGTATTAAATTCACAGAAAATGAAGTCTTTTTATATGTTATAGTCGATTAAAGCGTATATTTTAGCTTTAAAGCGTTTTTTTCAATGGCCGAATAATTGTGAACACGACCTAGCGTTACACTTGCATTAAGGGTCTCAAAACTGTCTAAATGTAAATAACTTATTTCTCTTCGTTTTGAGGACGATGCAAAATAGGACTGAAAAACTTGTGCATTTATGTGCACCAGGTTGTATGCTTTATAAGCAACATTAATAAATGGACAGATACGTCGCTTTATGATTAAAGGTTTCACAGTCTCAAAATTTCCTAATAAGAAACTTTTAAAACAGCAAGATGCCATTTCTTTGAGTATATAATTTTTAGAAGTCATCATTTACTACCAAAATGGTACAAAAATTATGCATTTTGTCTCTAGATATATTTGTATTTCTGGTGGCATCGAAATTTAATGAGAACAATATTTGCCATTTAAGTAGTCATTTTTAGAGAGTGTAATTTTTTTCAGAAGGTTGGAAAAAAGACCGTGCAAGAGTCTACATCCTGATGAGAGGCAAATATTTTGGAATTAGGCTGAATGCTTATTAATAATGCAACCCCGTTTAAGTATTAGTTCGAATCGAAAACACATTTCAGAATTTCAGTTGACAAATAGTGAGATAGAAACTTGACTGTATATATAAAGGGAAAACTCAGAGGGCAGGATCATTCGGAAATTCAGAACTTTATTTTCAAAATTCAAACAAACAGTTTTGTTACGATTCAATGTGATGAGTTCGCAGAACGCGCTGGTAGCAATCTGCTTTAAAGAAAGAGCACCATGCGATAACAACACCAAAAGCACTGATCTTTATCTGTCGTGGGATTGAGCAAATACGATTTTAAAGCTTTGTTTGTCGATGCTGTAAAAATCAACGTGTGAATATGGCGGACAATGTTAAATGAAATTTACTCTGCATAGCAAAACATATCTCGAGTAAAAGTCAGGTAGCACAGAAACAGTGGACTCTCCCAGAGTGACCTTATAATTATCCTCGGTTTAAAGTGCTTGTCGCGAAAGGCAAAATAATGGACAGTTGAACGAAGTTACCATTAACTACGACGAAGATTTGCGCTCCAGAAATTAGTTGATCAAATACTTCCCACTTGTTGAGCCTCCTGTCGTAGACTTCCATTACATACTTAGGCCTCTGGTCGTTAGTGTATTTTCTCCTGACAGGCTGGCCAATGACAAACAGAACGCTGGCATCGTCCCGCCAAAACCGGCGCTCTTGAAGAGCTGACTCATCGACTCCCGCACTTCTCTTCACGCTGTCTACCAACCTCCTGTTTCAAGAGCAGTAAAAAATGGCAGAAATCATACATCAAATATCTTTAAGCGGTTATAAAAATACAGCACACAGGAAAGTGGGCCGAAATACAAAAAAAGCCTGCATGTTGTGAATAAGGAGACATGATCACTGGAACAAGAGCTTCATTAGCCTGACCTTTCGGATTCTCTCTCAGACACAGCATTTGAACTCGCGAGCTTTAGAAATTGAGCCGCCATTTTTATCCTCCATTTACATGTGAATTTTCTTCGATGTACATGGGCTGGCCCATTTTGCTCATTGGAGGCCGTTATTTACCACTGTTTGATTATTTTAATTACCAAAATGAGGTCCATTGAGCATAATTTTGACTAAAGACAGTCTAGAGCACATTTTTCGACTCGTTCACAGACGACCGTTCACGATGCGGAGCGCTGTAGCTGAATCCTACCGCAAAAAACCGTAGCACAATGGTAAGCTCATTTATAAACCCTAAACCTGTCGTAAACCTAAAAATTTCACCTAAAACTTATCGCAATCATAACTTAAATCGTAAAGTTACACGTAACTAAGAGTACAAACTTAACCATGACCATAAACATAAACCCAAAAGGTAACCTTAAACTTAATCCTAGACTAAACCTAACCTCAGTCCTATCCATAAACCTAATCGTACAACCTAGGCAGAATTCTAACCGGATTCGTAAACCTAACGTTGACGCTAACACACCACAAACCTGATCACAACGGTAATCCTAACCCAAACTCTAAACGTAAACCTATATCTCAGCTGAACAGTAAACCAAACCCCAACCCTAAGTTTAAACATAACCCTTACTCTATCCTTAAAACTTACCCTCATCTTAACCCTAACGCCAGCCATAACTTTAACCGTAACCTTAATCCTAACCGTCACCTCAACCCTAACACCTAACCCAACCTAATCTCTAACCGTAGCCTTAAACCTAACACCAACCTAAATGCCTACCATAACCCTAAACCTAACCTCCAAACCCTAACGCAAATTCTTACCCTCATGTTAATCCTAACATAAACCCCAACCTTAATCCTTATACTTACGCTAATCCTAAAATTAACCCAAACCATTAATTTAACCTTACCACTTAGCTGAACCCCAACGATAACCTCACCCTAACCTTTACCCTAGCGCTAAACCTAACCTTAACCCTGATGATAACCTTATTCCTAACGATAACCCTTGCCTTAAACATAACGCTTACCCGAACCTTAACTCAAAACCAAAAACCAAACATAAAATGAAACTAAAACCTAACCCTTACCTTAAACTCACACCTAACACTAACGCTAATCCAAACCTTAACTCTAACCTTAAACATGACCTCAACTCTAACCCGATCGCTAACCCCAAAATCAACCCTAACACTTACCCTAAAAATAACCCAAACCCTAACCTTAACCCTTACCATAAACTTAGCCCTAACACTAAAGCTAATCCTAACGCTAACCCTAACCTTAAACCTAACGGTCACACTTACCCTAACGCTAACCCTTACTTTAACCCTCACGCCAACCCGAACCTTAACCCTAAACTTAACACTTAAATAAAACCTTACCCCTAACTGGATCTTTAACCTAACCTTAAGGCCTACCCGATCCGTAAAACTTACCGTAACCATAACAACAAACCATAACTTTAACCCTTACGCTAACCATAGCCTTAACCGTAGACCTAACCCTAACCCCAACCCGAACCCTTACCCTAAACTTAAGTCTAACACTAACACTAACCCTCACCTAACCATAACCTAAACCCAAAACTTAACCTCAACCCTAAAACAAACCCTTATCGTAAGCTGAAGCCTAAGCGTAGACCTAATCCCAATCATAAATGGAAACCCAAACCCTAACCTAGCGTCGGTGGTGATGTTAACTATAAGAAGAAAGGAATTAGCATCACTTACTATATACCAAAGACCAAAATTGAAGATAAAGCCTAAAATTTCACCAACTATAAAAGTAAACGTAACCCAAAGATTGCAATCATGAAAGCCTAACCGTGAACACACGACCAACTCCAACCGCATTAGTAAAACTTATCCTAGAAACAACACTTATTCCAAGAAACCATTAAACTAGCACAGACCTTTATAACAAAACTAACCCAAAAATCCTTAACTTACAAATAAACGTAATGGCACTTCTTTCAGTGTTATCAGTTACGTACCAATTTTTATCCACGGTGAATGGAGGTCTTTTGCTGAAAATTTTGAAAGGATGCCATCAAAATAAAGTGTCTCTCTATATTTTCAGAGACAGACGCACAAATGGGTAACATGGGGCACACGGGGCGCAGTATTTAAAGGGAGTGGTTGTCCGGCAACAGCACGCCCACCATATTTGGCAGTCCTCGTCGTCCTCGCTGGAGGTCGAAGTTGATGCGATTATTGTTTGTCGGTCCACGCCCGAGTCATGGCCATGATTTCATCCCCGTTGTCAAGCCTTGGCGAGACGATTACTCGGCAATTTGGCTCGCTGTCACCGGGATTGCTGGTCACTCGCATTTTCCCTGCGTGGTCAGTAATTTTGCTCAAGCAAAATCACACCACAGGCTATGGAGGCGGAGGATCAATGCGCTTGTTAATTGACTGTGGACCGGAGAATCAGGACTCAAGCAGCTCACGGTTCACGCGGTTGTAACTTCTGGCGAGAATTTCGGCCTCATCAAACTTGAAGGTGTGGCCTGGTCGCATTGAATGAGCTGTGAGATGCGATTTAGTGTCCTTCCTTCTCGCCGCTGCTGCGTGCTCGACCATTCGCGTGCGGATTAGTCTCCCAGTTTCTCCGAAGTAGTTGATTTGTCCGCAACTACACTAGACCTGGTAAACAACTCCAGACGTTTCCTGCCATGGCAATAGGTCTTTCAGCCGGATGACCTGGCGTGGCTGATGGCTTCCGAGACGTTCTTCACGTAGGGAGCGCTCGCAAAAATTTAGGACTGGTGAAATTTTTGCTTTAATCGCGTTTGCGTATACAACGTTGAACGAAGTTGTGCGGATAGCCACTCACTCTGAGGACCCGTCAAATATATTGTAGTTCAGGAACTTGCTCTTCCGGTTCACTGCAATACGTCTCGACACGCCGATAGAGCGTCCTCACACAACCGCGTTTTTGGCTGATTGGATGGTTGTTGTTGACGCTCAGTATGTGCGTGGGATTGATCGCTTTCTTGAACACTTTAGTTTATAGACTACCTCAATCGATGCGGTAGATGAGGATGTTGAGGAAGACTAGCTGGTTGTTTTCTTCCTCCTCTATCGTAAATTGTATGTCCGGTAAGATGGCGTTGAGATGTCCTTTGAATTCAAGCACCTGACTGTAGTGTTCGAATTAGCGGTTGGAAATTTGCGACGCCCAAAACAGCCAGTTTGCCGATCCGTAAGTTGGAGAGAATCGACAAATTGGCTGTTTTGGTGACTCAAATTTCTGACCGCTAATTCGGTATCTACAGTCAGTTTGTCAGCACACTTCTTAAAGTGAAGTAAAGGGAAAAGTCCCCTAACAAGTGAGGTTATGGTATCTTTTGATGACCACGCCCTTTTTACTTTTATTCCACAGGACCTGATAGTCGAGACCATTGAATAAATCCTACGAGACAAACACGATGAAACAGAGAATCCCCTCGGACACGCCAAAATCCTCCAACTGCTGAAGTTCTGCTACCAGATGTACTTCACGTTTGACGGAACAAACTAAGGACAAGAGAAATGCACCATAATGTGCTCGCCGATTTCGGGGCTGATAGCTTAGGCGGTCCAACAACAGTTGGAGTCGCTGGTCTTCCGACACCACAGAAGAGAATTATGGGCTCTGTATATGGATGATACCTTCGTTGTGATCGAAGTGGATCAGGTGCTTGAAGTCAAAGCACATCTCAATGCCATCTTCCCGGACATACAATTTACGATAGATTTGGAAGAAAAAAACAGATAGACTTCCTCGATGTCCTTCTGCTGCAAAGATAATGGTAGTCTAAAAAGTGTTCAGGAAAGTGACCAATACGACGCAAGTACTGAGCTTCAACAGCAACCATCCAATCAGCCACAAACACAGCAGCCTGAAGGTTTTCTGTCCTAATCAAATAGAACCCTCTTCATTATATTGGGTGCGCACCTAGGACATTGCTACTACGTGTTCGGAAGTGGCTGGAATAGTCCAAAATATACCCCAATGACCAGAACAGGTTAGTGTGTCCTTAGCAATGGCAGCTGCATTGGTTGAATACGTGGGGCTGGTTGTGTTGAGGATTGCGTGCTTTTTAGGGTTGGAAGAAGCTGTCGCTCAAAACAATTTGCGAATCTGTTCCAGTTACTGCCTACGTCGAGTGAACACCATAGGATTAGTGAGCTGACCAACAATCAGCGTATGGAAGACGTAGTAAGATAAGAATCAGGCTTTTTATAATATCGAAGAGATTTTCATTTCGATCGCAATCCATCAAATAATTTTAACTGAGAAGAAGTAGTTGATTGGACCACCTGCAGTTTGTTTTGTTGGACACTGTATTCGTGCCTGACCTATCCTTTCAAGCAGTCGGTGCGCCACAGATCACCAGATTCCTTTTGATACACTGATTACGAACATCAATAATGAACGTTAATACTTGGCAATAGGTCAATTATTGTTGGCACTCCTGCAGATTATATCTTTAAACTGTAGACGCGCTTGGCTAGTCATAAGGGCTTGGGCCGCTACAAGCAAAAGCAACGGCGGTCCGGACAGGGAATAGCAAAAAGTGCCGAGTGGGGGGGGGAGTTCACCAACGCAGAACTGCAAGTGGTTCCGACTAGTTGGATGACCGCCAGGGTGCCTTGCAAGCGAATGGGCTGCAAAAGGCCTTCCGCTCTGCCCCGCGGTGAAATCGGCTTCTCCCATCTTGCGACCCCCACCGTTACCCCGTCCAGTCAGGCCAGACAAAAATGGTTGTAACAGCCGTTAATCGCGCCTACAAACCAGGGAAAAGCGGTCAAGTTTAATTCGAATGCTACTTGGAGAGGCATGGGTTGGTATGATATGTGTAGGCTCTTTTTTTATCCACCGATAATTCAGTGGAAAACACCCAGAGACCAAGAGCCATATAACGTTACAGACGATTCCTTGTCAATGGTTGAAAGTTGAGATCACGTGGTCCAACCTAGCAAGCTTTCACTGAGATCTCCACAGGCCAAGGCGGACCGTATATTTTGGAAGACTGAGGTGATGTGAAAAATCCATTTCATTAATTAATTTCACGTATCGGACCGCATGTCCGGGGCAAATCAATTCAGTGTTTGGTGAGTGGACGTTTATTATTACCGATTATAGTTGCCCTCTCTCCACTCGATACGGCCACATTTACCATGGAGTGGCAGTTACTGTATTTGGGGGCCTGTCCACAAAATCTCCAAATTATAGCCTCAAGGAGAGACTCTAATTATATGACGGTTGCCGCATTTTGTTATCTGTAAGAAGTTAAAAGGTCCAGTATGTGTGGTCAAAATAAAAAAGGCAAAAATGGATGACTGCGCTCAAAGATACGGAAAGGCAATTATAGATTGCAAAAGGAATAGAAATCAGTATGAGACCCAGACACTTTGCTAAACAGCGCAATAGAACTAAAAATAAAATTCAAATTTTTACAAACAGTCCAACCTACGCATGTAGATATTTACGCATATTACTGGAATACAAAATCCCGAAGGGAACGTTTACATGCTCCCTCACTGCGGCAGGATACGGGAACAGAAACTGCCCATAATGCAAGTCGCTTTTGTGCTACATTCCAGGGATATAAGGTTTGGAGCTAAGAATAGATTTAAGGTGGGGCTAGGGATAAGGTCTGACTTATTTTTAGTGTTAGGGTTAGGACACGAAAATAGTTACCCTTCCTGGAAATTAAGACAAGGCCAGGTGCACCACAGGAGGGACGTTCCTATTTATGTTTCCTGCCGGAGGAGGACACAGAAGCAGTTCCGACTGAAAATTCTTTTAATTCTGCCTTGATCTTTGAAATAAACACATCTTACATAAAAAAAGACTTCTGACAGTATTTTAACTGACCTCAATTCCTAAATTTCCTGAACAGGAGTTCAATTTGGAAGCCGCTTACAGATCATGCCAGTTTAGCTTGATGGGGTGCTAGTCATCGAGATTTTACATTAAAGTGGTGCGTATTAATCAGTGTCGATTGTGGGATAAAAATAGCCTACAACTCGGGTAGACGGCCGGATTGTTTTGTCAGTCAGTGATTGCGGGAGGATATCGACAAAGACAAGGGAAAATTTAACGTTAAAAGTTGCATTCTGTTCACCAGGCTAGCTACCTGCCCTTTCAGCTAATTGTTTTTCAATGGCCAGACTACGCTGCAAATTGACAAAATAATATAGCATAAATGTAGACTAATTGTTTTCCTTTAAGCTCCCTCTCGTTGGCAAACTGCGAGGCATAGAAGTCGCTTAAACCATTGAAGGATCAGCTCTACTAGACATTGTGTGAACAACCTCGATAAGTTCCCGTCAAGGAACCCCATCCGTGGGCTGCAATCTGCCAGTACTCAAATTCAATCAGTATTCTGTTCTTGTAATATGAATGTCTACTCGATTAGGTGATGGATCTGACGAACTAGCATTAATAGCGTCCTAGCGTGACAATATATGTGAAATTCAGTCAGATAATTTGGCGGATCAGTCAATCATTCGATTATCTTTGATGATCGCTAAGTCTACTGGTAATCCCCAGTGCTCGCTTGAAGCTTTATTGTGCCTCCTTTTCCTTCACAAGTGTACAGGATTACAAATAAATAAAAAGTAAAAAACAACAAAATGCGTGAGTTTCACATACATGCATGTCTCGTCAGCTTGGCAGATCTCATTTTGCGCCACCGTAGACTCCAGAAAGTTGCGGGAAAAAAGTGGCAGACGAATGAGTGGAAACAGCCGCGGAAACCAGTCTCTTCTCGCTTCCCCAGCATCATAACTTATCCATGCAAGGAGGCTCCTAAAGGCGACTGATTCATCAGTAACATTCAGTCGCTCGCTGCCCAGGATCCGTTGCATGTCTTCGGCAGTCAGGAGACGGAAGGCCTCTGTGTCAAGAATATTTTCGAAGGATCCCCAGAAAAAGAGTCTGCAGGCTTCAAGTAACTCAGTTAACTGGTTGTTTCGCGCGAAAGCAATGGTTTTAATCACGGTGTCCCGGTTTAATCTACAGCCCAAAAGTACAAGTATCAAAAATCTTGGCAATAAATATAGTGTATCTAAAAACCTTCAAGTTTAATGGGGGACAAAAGTTAGTCTAGTATGTCATATAAAACTATTTTTGGGCGCTGACACAAAGTAGCTAATAACGAACATTCCAAGGGATGCTTCTGAAAGGAAAATAGTGTTTAAACGATGTTGAAATACTAATAAGAAAGCAAATCAATTTTCAGATAACGTATTCACACCAGGATGCTGCTTTCGGCTTGAGCATTGCATTTGTCACCTGTGAAACACGCATTAATGACAAAATACCTGCTTACACGGTATATTTTGACATTTGAGGGTTCCACAATCGCATTCGCCTTTGAGGGTGCAGGAGAATTTCAGGCGGATTCCATATGTAAATCCTTACTTATTATTACCGTAACATGCCTGCTTATTTTATTTAGGTAGGCATGATCTATAAGGTCTATATTTAAAGCTGAGCTTAAGGGGCAGATGGAGGTTAGGTTTTAGGTTACGATTGGGTTAGGATTAGGGCTACATAAAGGGTGATGGTTAGAGGTGGGGGCAAAACTTGCGTTAGGGTTCAGTTAAGTGAGCTGCAGACTATTTTACACAATCCAACCCTCTATAACCAGTAAACAATAACGTTTTTCTGTCAGGCTTTAAGTTCCCAATTTGCATATTTCACATTATACGTCTCTTCCACCACCTCTTTAAAGAAATAGAACAAGCTTAGAGACAAAGGCAAATATTCTCAATGTTTTTCACAGGCTTCGCCAATTTTCTCGTTAATTTGGCATACTGATAACCTCATATTATCATCCATCTTGTTTTACAGGATTCCCTGTGCTCTATTTTCTGGGCGGACTTACATATTTAATCCTTGCCGAACTTCAGTTATTACATAAAGGTTGTAGGAACTTCGTCTTTTTCGGATTGTCTTTAAGAAGGATAAGCTCGACGGTGGAAACAAGTGCTTTAAACAAACGCAAAAGGAAATATTTGGACTTTCCTTCTAGCTCTTTGTTTCAGAGTGTATTCATGTAAGTTTGTATGTATGTATCTGTAACTTACCGCTGGCAAAGGAACCGAATACAAGCCATCTTTACATCTTCCATTCCAAGGGTCCGTGCGGCCAATACTAAGTCATAGATATTTTCGTCCGTAAATGCGATGCTTCTTTCGTAAGCAAATAGTAGTAGCGTTTCTAGAATTCTGAAGCCTCATAAAGCGTCGTCAGGACCATACCTAGGCTTTATTTTTTTTAATACATGCAGTAAATTCGTTGTCGGTTTTTCGCCGAAGAAGACTTCAGTAAAAAATGGTATTCTTTCAACTAAAATGGCCTTATGAGCGGGAAAATTAACATCGCCAATCTATAAAAAGGTTAATCACCGGAATCATTTCAGAAATGAATAGACCTACAGCAATAACACAGTCGCAAAGTTGCCCACTCTTGCGCAGTTCACTCAATTTGGTTGAGATGTCTTCGTAACGATCCACCTCATTTCTCTCTCCCAAACTTGTCGACAGGAAGGACACCGACGACATTCGTGTATTTTGCGCTTGCAAATGCTCACGCTGGAAGGGCTGACTAGAACCCGGCTAGTACTGAGATCTGATTGGCGATAGACAGACAATCAGTAGCCCGTGATGTTTGCGACCAGAATGAAGTAGCCAATGAAATAGACCGATCAAAGTTGCTGCGCATAAGTTTGCTTGCACTCGTGGCAACTGAGCATGGTGCAACTTCTGCCTTAACTGACCAGTTTATGCATACATGCCTGAACGTGTTGTCTAGGCGAGTTACCATAGCACCAACTGGAAGTCCTTCTGGATAATTTGCTAACGATATTTTGCCGTATACTGCCATTTCTTTATCCATCATTTTAACGTCTACGCGCATTCATGTGCGGTTGGTATCAGCGTACAACCAATCGCGTCATAGTTGTTGAATTTTCAGTAAAGTGACGACACCGGAACGATCTCACTTTTCGATGACATGAAAAAAGCCTAGGTGGGTAACTGGACCCTGTAGGGGCCATGTAGTTCAGTTGGCTAGAGCAGGGGCTGAACTAAAGTCCTACAGTTGCTAGCATTGATTCAAACCCCATCAACGCCACCGGGTTTTTCAAAAGTGAGAATAATAAATTATTCAAATCAGCCATAAACACCTACAAATTAATTTTGCCTGGGATTGATCTGGTGGATACTAGACTGATTGCTTAGGAAATCCTGCATGAGCAGTCAGCTTACTGTATCAGAATACTGGATTCCATGCGTTGCAGCTGGCTGGACGGGTAATGTGGCCCATGTGTGTTAAACCCATGGCCCCCGAGTGAGGGCCTTGCGGTACAGTTGGCTTTCTTGTTTGCAGTTTATTTGCCTTTTGCTTTTTGCCTTGGGCATTACTCCCGGAGAGGGTGCGGAATGTTTCACAAATTCTTAAATAAATTATTAAGGTCTGCCTACAACGTCTATATATTAAATGTGCCGATAAGCCACTGGATGATTATAGATTAATGGCTTAGGAAATCCTGCTTGTGCATTCAGATTTCTGTATAAGAATTTTCTATTCCATACTTTGCAGAAGCTGGGCGGGTAACTTGAAAAAAAGAGTGTGAAGCGCTCGCCTCCCGTTTAGTGGCCATGCAGCTCCGTTGACTAGATCATTGGTCGTAGTAAAGCCTTCTCCTTGCTGCCTTGGGTTTCAGTCCCTCAGAGTGCGCCGAGTTTTACACAAGTTGTTAAATAAATTAAGAAAGTCTGCGTACAACCTCTATATACTAACTATGCATGGATATACGAAGCATTCTTGATTGATTGCTTAGGAAATCCTGCTTGTGCATTCAGCTTATTGTATCAGAAAACTGGATTTCATACGTTGCAGAAGGTTGGTCGGGTACATTTACCCTAGTGTGTTGAACGCTTGGCTCCCGGTTGGAGGCCTTGCGGCTCAGTTGGCTTTATCACTGGCAGGTGTATAGCCTTCTCTTTGCTGCCTTTGGATTTAATACCTCAGTGTGCGCTGAGTTTTTTCATAAGTTCTTGAAGTAATTGTTCAAATCTGCCTTCATTGAAGGAACTGGACGATTCTAGATTGAATCCTTAGGATATCTTGCTACTTTAGTAAGCTTACTGTATCAGAATACTGGTTTCCATACGTTGCAGTAGGCTGGGTGGGTACCTTGACCAAATTTTCTTAAGACCTCGGCTCCTGGTTGGGGGCCTTGCACATCAGTTAGCTAGATCATTGGCAAAAGTAAAGATTTTTACTTTCTGTCCTTCGTTTTAATCCCAGAGATTGCGCCAAATTTTTCTCAAATTTTAAATTAAATTATTCAAGTTTGCATAGAACGTCTACTAAGTAACGGTACCTAGCACACACTGCAGGATTATAGATGGAATGCTAAGGAGGACTTGTCTGTTCAGTCAAATTACTGTATCAGAAGGCTGGGCGAGTAACATGACCAAAATGTGTTAATAACCACGGCTCCAGGGGGACCTTGTGGCTCAATTGCCTAGATTATTGGCTGAAGTAGAGCCTTTGAATTGATGAGGATTTGGATCGCACCTAGAACCCTAAGTTTTTCAGAAGTTTTTAAAAACATTATTCAAGTCTACCTAAAATCTCTACTTAGTAACTTTGTCTGGAAGACAATGGACTGTTCTAATTTGATTGCTAACGAAATCCTGCTTGTGCACTCAGCATACTTTTTATCCAAATAGTGGATTCTATAAGGTGCAGTAGGGTGCGCGGGTAACTTGACGCAAGTTTGTTAAAAACCACGACTCCTGGTGGGCTTTGTATCTCAGTTGGCTTGAATTTTGGCTGAAGTAAAGCCTTCTCCTTGCTGACGTGGGTTGGGATCGCACATATGGCTTTGGGTTATTCACAAGTTGTTACATAAATTATTCAAGTCTACCTACAACCTCTGCTTATTAACTGTACCTCGAAGGCACTGGATAGTTCTCAGTTGATTGCTGAGTAAATCCTGTTTGTGCAGTCAACTTACTGTTTCAGAATAATGGATTTCATACTTTGCAGTAGGCTGGGTGGGTAATTGACACAGGTCTGTTAATAACCACGGCTCCCGGTTGGGGACATTAAAGCTCAGTTGGCTAGATTATTGGGCGTTGTGGAGCCTACTACTTGTTGCCTTGGGTTTTAATCCCAAAGAGGGTGCTGGTATTTCCCAAGTTCTTACATAAATAATTCATGTCTGCCTGCAACCGCTTCTTATAAACTGTGCCTTGAAGACACCGTAGGATTCTAGATGTATTGGCTAGGATATCCTGATTTTGCGGTCAGCTTACTCTTTCTGAATATTTGATTTATACGTTTTAGTGGTCTGCTCAGTTAACCAGACTCCACTGTTAAAATACGCACTGCTCCTGCGGGGGCTGGTATCTTAATTGGCTAGAACGTTGGCTGGAGTAGAGCCTTCACCTTGCTGACTTGGAATTGAATCTCACACACTTCTTTCGGTTTTTCAAAAGACCTTAAATAAATTATTCAATTCTGCGTACAATCATTACTTATTATCTGTTTCTTGACGACACTGGAGGATTCTAGACTGATTTCGTTGGGAATCCTCCGTTTGCTCTCAGCTTACTCTATCCCAATATTGGTTTATATAAGTTGCAGTGGGCTGGGCGATTAAATAGTCACAAGTGTAAATAAACCCATGGCTCTTGGAAAGTTTTAGTACTCAGTTGGCTAGAACTTTAGCTTGCGTAAAACCTTCTCCTAACTGATGAGGGTTTGGATCGCACCTTGTGCTTTGGGTTTTTCAGAAGATTGAATACAAATTTTTCAAGTCTACCTACAACCTCTACTTAGTAACTGTGCCTGGAAGATAGCGGAGTATTCTACTGTGATTGCTAACGAAATCTTGCTTCTGCACTCAGATTGTTGTTTCAGAATAATGGATGCCATTCTTTGCAGTAGGCTGGGCACGTAACTTGACACAGGTCTGTTAAAAACCACGGCTCCCGGTTGGAGACATTGTAGCTCACATGGCTAGATCATTGGATGTAGTAGAGGCTTTTACTTGTTGCCTTGGGTTTTAATCTCACAGAGAGTGCTGGAATTTGACAAGTTCAACATAAATTATTCTTGTCTTCCTACAACCGTTACTTATAAAATGTGCTTTGAGGACATTATAGGATTCAAACAGTTAAGGGATTTTCCACCTTTACTAAGCAAGTTATTCTCAGTATTTCTCGAAAATGGTTTCTTCCCCGATTATTGGAAAACTTCTATTATAATACCAGTTTTTAAATCTGGTTCCCGCTCACACATTCATAACTATCGCGGACCAATAAATTAGATCCCTTCTCTCATGCCGATAGAATTACGGCAAAAGCTGCTCAGATTTGCGGCTTTATTTCTTATAATTTCTACCTTCCTGAAATTAAATTAAGACTTTATCGCATGTTTGTACTTCCCATTCTTGAATTTTGTGGTCCTTTATTCGATTTAATAAACGAATCTAGCCGTTCAAAAATTGAAAATTTCCAAACACATTTCACAAAAAAACTCCTATTTCCGACTCTTTCAAATACTTCCTACTCAACAAGATGCCAGCTAATGAAGCTAAAATTTATTTGGGTCAGGAGACTTGAAGCAGGCTTTTGTCTCCTTTTCCGACTAAATAATAACTCAACTCTCCCCAAGCTTTTTGTCATTACCCCCGTTAGTCTTCCTTATAACCTAAGACATTTTGCACTTATTATACCTCCTCCTGCATCCTCCACGTGTTAACGCTCTCTCTTCTTTGCTTCGAGGTATAGTTTTCTTTGGAATAACTTACCAATTGAAATTAGGTCGTTAACTAGTCTATCTGCATTCAAACGATCACTGCACATTTATCTTAACACTGATTCTATTAACCTTTTATTTTCCTCATCTTTTCCCAGTAGCTTTCCCCATGACTCGGAGAAAGGACCATCGGGAATTTAAGTAACCCTCTTGAAGCTATATTTTCGCTACCTCGAGTCGCCCATGAACTATGCTGTCTCCTTATATCACCAGTCATCCAAACGATGACGTCATTTTGACGTACACATTCGGTGGTCCACAGTCTAAAATGCTACCGTTTCTTTGGATACTAACCATTATCAGAATTCCATTCTGGATCCTAAAATGCTGAGGACTTAAGTTCATTTACGCATTTTTGTGGGATTTTGTTTCATACGCCTAAGTGATCAAGAATGAATCATCTCGACGTTTCATTATCTCATTCTGAAATGCTACTGCAGTATTACCCTACTCTACCACCTGACCATTTTTCCTTAGCAGTTTTTTTCTCCAACCTTCTATTCAAAAATGAAGGCCTATTGAACTCTGCCTCCATTTTTATGGTAGGAGGTTTTTCACTGCCTATTTTTTCTAGTTCACCATTAATTTTAAAACATCGCTAACTGTTGACGTAACAGGACAAGTTATGTATTTGTACATTTTTATCTGCACACATTGTCATAACTTTATTTCGTTACTAATGTTTGCTTAGCAAGTGCCTTGCTGGTGCTTACCAAATATTAATTCTAAATTCTAAACTACCTGGAAGGCACTGGATATTTCTGGGTTCATTGCGAAGTTAATCCTGCTTGTGCTGTCAGCTTTCTGTTTCAGAATAGTGGATTCCATACTTTGCGGTAGGCTGGGCGTGTAACTTGACACAGGTCTGTTAATAACTATGGGTCCCGGTGGACCTTTTAGCTAAGTTCGCTTGATTATTGGGTGTAGTAGAGGCTTCTACTTGTTTCTTTAGGTTAAAATCCCACAGAGGGTGCTGGGATTTCACAATTTGTTACATAAATAATTCATGTCTGCCTTCAACCGCGACTTATAAACTGTGCCTTGAAGACACTGTAGTATTCCAGATATATTGGCCAGAATATCCTGATTTTGCAGTCAGCTTACTCCATCCAAATATTGGATTTAAATGTTGCTGTATGTTGCTCGAATAAACAGACGCCAGTGGGATAAATCTCACTGCTCCCACGGGGGCTGGTATTTTAGTTGGCTAGAACGTAGGCTGGAGTATAACCTTATACTTGCTAACGTGGATTTGAATCACACATACGTCTTTCGGTGTTTCACAATTCGTTAAATAAATTATTCAATTATGTGTACAACCTTGACTTATTTAATGTGTCTCTAAGACACTGGAGGATTCTAGACTGATTACTTAGGGAATCCTGCATTAGCACTCAGCTTACTCCATCCGAAAATTTAATTTAAATTTGCAGTGGGCTGCTCGGTTAAACAGACACCAGTGTGATAATACCCACGGCTCTCATGGGGTCTTATTGCTCAGTTGGCTAGAACGTTTGCTTGAGTAAAGCCTTCTCCTTACTGATAAGGGTTTGGCTCGCACCTTGTGCTTTGGGTATTTCAGAAGTTGTTCAACAAATTATTCAAGTCTACCTAAAGTCTCTACTTAGTTACTGTGCCTGGAAGACCGTGGAGTATTCTCCTTTGATTGCTTACAAAATCCTGTTTGAGCACTCAGCTTACTTTATCAGAATAATGGATTCCAAATATAGCAGTAGGCTGGGCGGATATCTTGACCCAATTTTGCTAAAAACCACGGCTCTCGGTGGGTCTTGTATCTCAGTTGGCTAGAAGGCTGGCTGCAGTAAAGCCTTCCACTCGCTGACGTGGGTAATCATCGCACATATGGCTTTGGGTTATTCACTAGTTGTTACATAAATTATTCAAGTCTACCTACAATCTCTTCTTATTAAATGTGCCTTGAGTACACTGGATTTTTGTAGATTAAATGCTTAGGAAATCCTGCCTGCGTATTCAGCTAACTGTATAAGAAAAGGGGATTCAATACGTTACACTAGGCTTGACTGCTAACTTGACCCATGTGTATTAAATTGACGGCTCCCGGTTGGGGGCGTTCTACCTAATTTGGCTGTGACTTTGGAAGTATTAATTCCTTCTCCTTGCTTTCATGGTTTCAAATCTTACCAAGGGCTTCGTGTTATTCACAAGTTGTCAAATAACTGACTCATGTCGGCGTACAACATTTACTTATTCACTTTTCCTAAGAGAAAACTGCGGATTCTAGATTGATTGCTTATGAAATCTTGCCTGTGCAGCCAGCTTACTGTATCAGAATAGTGGATTTCATACGTTGCAGTAGGATGGACTGCTAACTTGACTTATGTGTGTTAAATCCACGGCTCCGGGTTGGGGGGCTTGTAGCTCAGTTGGATAGAACTTTGGCAGCATTATTTCCTTCTTCTTGCTTACTTGGGTTTACATCTCACCTGTTGCTTTGGTTTATTGACAAGTTGTCAAATAAATTATTCACGTCTACGTTAAACATTAACTAATTACCTTTTACTTAAATAAAATTGCAAATTCTAGCTTGATTGCTAAGGAAATCTTGCGCCTGCATGAAGCTTACTATATCAGAATAGTGGATTCCATACGTTGCAGAAGGCTGAGGGAGTAACTTGACCCAAGTGTGTTAAAAACACGGCTCCTGAGTGACTTGCAGCTCTGTTGGCTAAAACACTGGCTGAAGTAAAGCCTTCTCTTTGCTGGCGTGGGTTTGAATAGCACCGATGGCTTTGGGTAATGTACAAGTTATTTCATAAATTATTCAAGACTCCTAACAACCTCTACTTACTATCTGTGCCTTGAACACACTGCAGGATTCTAGGTTGAATTCTTAGGAAATCTTGCCTGTGCGGTCAGCTTACTGTATTAGGATACTGGATTCCATATGCTGCATTAGGCTGGACTGTTAACTTGACTCATGTGTGTCAAATCCACGCCTCCCGTTTATGGGCCTTGTATCTCGTTTGGCTAGAACCTTGGCAGTATTAATTCCTTCTCCTTGCTTACTCGGGTTTAAATTTTACCAAGGGCTTTATGTTATTCACAAGTTTTCAAATAACTGACTCATGTCGGCGTACAACATTTACTTTTTCCTTTTTCCTTAAAGAAAACTGCGGATTCTAGATTGATTACTCAGGAAATCTTATGACTGCAGTAAGCTTACTGTATCAGACTAGTGAATTCCATACGTTGCCGAATTACTGGGAGAGTAACATGACCCAACTGTATTAAAAACCACGGCTCCCGGGGGCCTTGCAGCTCAGTTGGCTAGAATGTTGGCTGTAGTAAAGCCTTCTCCCTGCTGATATGGGTTTAAATCGCACATTTGGCTTTGGGTTATCCTTAAATTGTTACGTAAATTATTCAAGTCTACCTACAACCTCTACTCTTTAACTGTGCCTTGAAGACACTGGAGGATTCTAGATTGAATGCTTAGGGAATCTTGCCTGTGCAATCAGCTTACTGTATCAGAATAGTGGATTTCATACGTTGCAGTAGGATGGACTGCTAACTTGACCCATGTGTGTTAAATCCACGGCTCCGGGTTGGGGGGCTTGTAGCTCAGTTGGATGGAACTTTGGCAGCATTAATTCCTTCTTCTTGCTTACTTAGGTTTACATCTCACCTGTTGCTTTGGGTTATTCACAAGTTGTCAAATGAATTATTTTCCTTAAATAAAATTGCAGCTTCTAGATTGATTGCTTATGAAATCTTGCGACTGCGGTAAGCCTCCTATATCAGAATAGTGGATTCCATACGTTGCAGAAGGCTGGGTGAGTAACATGACCCAAGTGTGTTTAACAGCACGACTCCTGGGTGCCTTGCAGCTCAGGTGGCTAGAACACTGGCTGAAGTAAAGCCTTCTCCTTGCTGACGTGGGTTTAAATTGCACATTTGGCTTTGTGTTATTCACAAGTTGTTGCATAACTTATTCAAGTCTACCTACAACTTCTCCTTATTAACTGTACCTGGAAGGCACTTGATATTTCTAAGTTGATTGCTAAGTAAAAACTGCTTGTGCAGTCAGCTTAATGTTTCGGAATAGTGGATTCCATACGTTGCATTAGGCTGGATGTTAACTTGAACCATGTGTGTTAAATCCACGGCTCCCGTTTAGGGTTCTTTGTAGCTCAGTTGGCTAGTACTTGGGCAGTATTTATTCCTTCTCCTTTCTTACTTGGGTTAACATCTTACCAAGGGCTTCATATTATTCACAAGTTACCAAATAAATTATTCATGTCTACTAACAACATTTACTTATTACCTTTTCCTTAAAGAAATTTGCAGATTCTTGATTGATTGCTTAGGAAATCTTGCTACTGCAGTAAGCTTACTGTATCAGAATAGTGAATTTCATACGTTGCAGAAGGCTGGGCGAGTAACTTGACCCAATTTTGTAAAACACCACGGTTATCGCTGTGTCTTGTATCTCAGTTGGCTTGGAGGTTGGCTGAAGTAAAGCCTTCTCCTTGCTGACGTGGGTTTGAATTGCACATATGGCTTTGGATTATTCACACGTTTTTACATAATTTATTCAAGTCTGCCTACAACCCCTTCTTATTAACTGTACCCGGAAGGCACTGGATATTTCTAAGTTGATTGCAAAGTAAATACTGCTTCTGCAGTCAGCTTACTGCTTCAGAATAAAGGATTCCATACGTTGCTGTAGGCTGAGCGAGTAACTTGACACAGGTCTGTTAATAATCAGGGCTCCCGGGGGACCTTGTAGCTCAGTTAGTTAGATAATGGGCTGTAGTAAAGCCATCTCCTAACTGATGAAGGCTTGAATCCCACAGAGGGCGCCGGGATTTCACAGGTTGTTTAATAAATTATCCAAGTCTTCTCATAACCTCTACTTACTTACTCGGCCTGGAAGACTTGGAAGGATTCGAGATTGATTGGTAAGAAATCCTGCTTTTGCAGTCATCTTACTCTATTCGAGTATTGAATTTTATTTGTTATAGAGGGCTGAACTGTTAAACAGACGCAGGTGTGATAAAAATCAACGGTTTCCAGGGCCTTTTAGCTCTGTTGACTAGAATGTTTGCTATGGTAAAGCCTTCTCCATGCAGACAAGGGTTTGAATCCCACAGAGGGCGCCGGGTTTTACACAAGTCATCAAATAGTTTATTCATGTCTGCCTTCAACCTCTACTTAAAAACTTTGCCTTGAAGATACTGGAGGATTCTTGATTGAGTGCTTAGAAATATTGGCGAGGGTTTTAATCACACCTAGATCTTCGGGTTTTTCAAAATCTGTTAAAAATTTATTCAAGTCTGCGTACAAACTCTACTTTTTAATTCTGCCTGGAAGACCCGGAAGGATTTTTGATTGATTGGTTAGAAATTTCTGCTTTTACAGTCAGCTTACTCTGTTTAAATATTTGATTTTATACGTTCCAGAGTGCTGAGCGGTTAAACGGACACAAGTGTCATAAAACCAACGGCTCCCGGGGCGTTGTAGATCTGTTGGCTAGAAGGTTGGCTGTGTTAAAGCCATCTCCGTGCAGACAAGGAATTGAATACCACAGAGGGCACCGGGTTTTACACAAGTAGTCAAATAGTTTATTCATGTCTGCCTAAAACCTCTACTTATAAACTTTGCCTTGAAGATACTTGAGGATTCTGGATTTAATGCTTAGAAATTTTGCTGGGATAAACAGCCTTTTTTATCAGAAAATTATATTCCATACGTTGCTGACATGGGTTTGAGTCGCACATATTGCTTTGAGTTTTTCAACTATTCTCAAATAAATTATTTATGTCTGCCTACAAAATCTGCTTATAAACTGTGCTTTGAAGACACTGGTGGATTCTTGATTGATTGCTGAGAAATGTTGCTGGTGCAGCCAGATTACTTTAACAGAAGAGTGGATTCCATACTTCGAAGCGGGCAGGGTGATTAAAAAAAACGCAATTGTGATAGAGCCCATGGCTCCCGGGGGCCTTGTAGGTCAGTTGGCTAGAGTTTTGGCTGTAGTAATTGTTCCTCTTTGCTGACGAGGGTTTGAATCACACCTAGAACTTTGGGTTTTCCAAAAAATTGTCAATACATTATTCATGTCTGCCAACAACTGCTACTTATAAACTGAATTGAAGACACCACAGGATGACAAGCTGATTATTTGGAAATCTTGCTGGTGCAGTTCGCTTACTTTATCAGAAGAGTGGATTCGGTACGTTGCAGGAGGCTGCGAGAGTAACTTGACCCAAGTGTGTATATAAACTGCTCCCTGTGGGCTGTGTACCTCAGTTGGCTATAACATTGGCTGCATATATGCTTTCTCCTTGCTGACGAACTTATGAATCACACCTAGAGCTGTGGCTTTTTCAAATGTTGTAAAAAAATATTCAAGTCTGCCTGCATCGTCTTCTTTTAGACTGTGCCATAAAGATACTGACTCGGTCTGGAAGACCCGGAAGGATTCTAGTTTGATTGGTCAGGGAATTATGCTTTTGCAGTCAGCTTACTCTATTCGAATATTAGATGATATACTTTGCAGTGGTCTTGGCGGTCAAATAGACGCAAGTGTGATAAAACACACGTCTCCCGGATGGCCTGGAATCTATTGTCTATAACGCTGGCTGTAGTAAGTCCTTCTCCTTTCTGATGTGGGTTTGAATCGCACATATTGCTTTGTGTTTTTCAAAAGTTCTTACATAAATTATTCATGTCTGCCTACAAAATCAAATTATGAAAGGTGCCTTGAAGACATTGGTGGATTCTGGATTGATTGTTTAGAAATGTTGCTGGTGCAGTCAGCTTAATTTAGCAGAAGAGTAGATTCCATACTTTGAAGTGGGAAGGGTGCTTAAATAGACGGAATGGTGATAGATCCCATGGCTCCAGGGGGTCTTGTAGCTCAGTTGGGTTGAACGTTGGATGTGGTAAAGCCTTCTCCTTGCTGACGAGGGTTTGAATCCCACCGAGGGCGCCGGGTTTAACACAAATCATTAAAAAAATATTCAAGTCTAGATACAACCTATACTTATTAACTAACGCTGGAAGACACTGGAGGAGTCTAGATTGATTACTTAGGATATCCTGCATGTTCAGTGTGCATCCTCTATCCAAATATTTTATTTTATACGTTCTTGTGGCTGGGTGGTTAAAATGATGCAATCGTGCTAAAAACCACTGCTCTCCCGGGGACTTGTAGCTCAGTTGGCTAGATCATTGGCTCTACTAAAGCCGTCGAACTTTTGAATCTCACCTAGAACTTTTGGTTTTTCAATTGTTGTTAAATATTTTTTCAATTCTGCATGCATCCTCTACTTATTCATGGTTCAGTGAAGACACTGGAGGATTCTGGATTGATAGCTTAGGAATCTTGCTGTGCAGACAGCTTATTTTATCAGAAAACTTGATTCCATACGTTGCAGTAGGCTGGGCGCGTAAGTTGACCCAAGTGTGTTAAAAACCACAGCTATCCGGGGAGCTTGCAGTTCACTTGGCTAGATCGTTGGCTGTAGTAAAGCCTTCTTCTTGCTGATGATCTTTTGAATCGCACCTAGAGCTTTGGGTTTTCCAGAAGTTCTTAAATAAATTATTCAAGTTGGCCTACAACCTCTACTTATTATTTAGAATTTATATTTGGTTAGCACTGGCAAGGCACTATCTAAACAAACATTATTAGCGAAATAAAGTTATGACAATGTGTGCAGATAAAATGTACAAATACTTAATAATGTAGACAGAACTTGTAATGCTAGGTCAGTAGTTAGTTATGTTTTGAAATAAAATAGTGAATTAGAAAAAATGCAGTGAAAACAACTTCTACCTTAAAAAATGCAGACAGAGTTCAATAGGCCTTTATTTTCGAAAAAAAGGTAGGAGAAAATACTGCTTAGGAAAATAAGGGCAGGTGGTAGAGTAGGGTAATGATGCAGTAGCATGTCAGAATGAGATAATGTAACGCCTACATGATTCCTTCTTGACCACTTTGGTGTAGGAAACAAAATCTCACGAAAATGGATCAATGAACTTGAGGCCTCAGCATCTTAGGAGGCAGAATTGAATTCTGATTATGGTTAGCATCCAAAGAAACGGTAGCATTTGAGACTGTGGGCCACCGAATGTGTACGTCCAAATGACTTCGTCGTTTGGATGACTGGTGATATAAGGAGACATCATGGTTCATGGGGGATTTAAGGTAGCAAAAAAATAGTTTCAAGAGGGTCACTTAAATTCCCAATGGTCCTTTCTCCGAGTCATGAGGAAAGCAACTGGGAAAAGATGAGTAAAATAAAAGGTTAATAGAATCAGTGTTAAGATAAATGTGCAGTCCTCGCTTGAATGCAGTTAGACTAGGTAGCGACCTTATTTCCATTGGCAAGTTATTCCAAAAACTATACCTTGAAGCAAAGAAGAGAGAGCGTTTACACATGAGATATGCAGGGGGGAGGTATAAATAGTGCAGAATTTTTTAGGTTTTAAGGAAGACTAATGGGGGAATGACAGAAAGCCTGGGGGAGAGTTGAGTTATTATTTAGTCGGAAAAGGAGACAAAAGCCTGCTTCCAGTCTCCTGACCCAAAGACATTTTAGCTTCCTTAGCTGGCGTCTGGTTGAGTAGGAAGCAGTTGAAAGAGTCGGAAACAGGAGGTTTTTTTGTGAAATGCCTTTGGACATTTTCAATTTTTGAACGGCTAGATTCGTTCATTAAACCGAAGAAAGGACAGCGAAATTCAAGAATTGGAAACACAAACATACGATAAAGTCTTAATTTAATTTCAGGAAGGTAGAAATTATAAGAAAAAAAGCCGCAAATCTGAGCATCTTTCACCGTAATTCTATCGGCGTGAAGCGAAAGATCACATTTATTGCCCAAGTCCTCGGTGGAGTAATATTCAGTCATAGGGCAACCTTTAAAATTAGCAGGTTGTCTGGAAGACCCGGAAGGATTCTAGTTTGATTGGTTAGGGAATCCTGCTTATTCGAATATTAGATTTTATACTTTGCGATCAGATTATACTGGGCGATCAGATAGATGCAAGTGTGATAAAACGCAGGTCTCCCGGATGACCGGGAATCTATTGCCTATAAAGTTTGATTCAGTAAATAATTCTCCTTGTTGACGTGTGTTTGAATTGCACATGTTGCTTTGGGTTTTTAACAATTTATTAAATAAATTATTCATGTCTGCCTACAAAACGAGTTTATAAACTGTTCTTTGAAGACACTAGAAGATTCTAGATGGATTGCTTGGAAATTACGCTGGTGCAGTCAGCTTACTTTAGCAGAATAGTGGATTCCATACTTAACAATGGACTGGGTGATTAAATAGACGCAATTGTGATACAACCCATGGCTCTCCCGGATTTTGTCGCTCAGTTGGCTAGAAAGTTGGCTGTGCGTAAGCCTTCTCCTTGCTGTCGAGGTTTTGAATCCCACAGATGGTGCCAGGTTTTACACAAATCGTTAGAAATTTATTTTACTCTGCCAGAAACCTCTACTTATTAATTGTGCCTGGAAGACACTGCAGAATTATAGATTGATTGCTTAGAAATCTTGCTGGTGCAGTCAGATTACTTTATCAGAATATTGGATTCCATACTTTGCAGCGGGCTGGGTGATTAAATTGACGCAAGTGTACTATAACTCATGGCTCCCGTTGACCTTGTAGCTCAGTTGGCTAGAACGGTGGCTGTAGTAAATCCTTTTCCTTGCTTACGAGGGTTTGAATCGCTCCTAATGCTTTGGGTTTTTCAGAAGGTTTTAAATAAATTATTCATTTTTGCCTATTACCTCCAATTTTTAGCTGTCCCTGGAAGATTCTGGAGGATTCTAGATTGATTGCTTAGAAATATTGCTGTAACAGTCAGCTTACTTTTTCAGAATTTTGGAATCCATACCTTGCAGTAGGCTGGGTTGGTATCTTGGCACAGGTGTGTTAAAAACTACGGCTTTCGGGGGGCCTTGTAGCTCAATTGGCTAGATCATAGTCTGCAGTAAAGCCCTCTACTTTTTGCCTTGGATTTTAATACCACAGAGTGTGCCGGATTTTCACAAGTTGTTAAATAAATTATTCAATTCTGCTTACAAACTCTATTTATTACCTGTGCCTGGAAGACAGTGGATAATTCTGTGTTCATTGCTTTGGAACTCACGCTTGTACAGTCAGCTTGCAAGATCCGAATATTCGATTTTTTACGTTGCAGTTGGGTGGGCAGTTAAAGAGACGCAAGTGTGATAAACCCACTGCTCCCGCGGGGCCTGTATCTTAGTTGTCTAGAACATTGGCCGAAGTATAGCCTTCTCCTTGCTCACGAGGTTTTGAATCGCACCTAGATCTTTGGGTTTTTCACAAATTGTTGAATAAATTATACATGTTTGCCTACAACCGCTACTTATAAACTGTGCTTTGAAGAAACTGGAGAATGCTATATTGATTATTTGGAAATCCTTCTGGTGCAGTCAGCTTTCTTTATCAGAATAGTGGATTCTATTTAGTGCAGTTGGCTGGGTGGGTATCTTGACCCAAGTTTGTTAAAATTCACGGCTCCCGGTAGGCCTTGTAGCTCAGATGGCTAGATCGTTGGCTGTAGTAAAACCTTCTCCTTGCCGCCTTGGGTTTTAGTCCCGCGAAGGGCGCCGGGTTGTGCACAAGTTGTTAAATAAATTATTCAAACCTGCCTACAACGTCTTCTTAGTAACTGTGCCTTGACGATACTAGAGGATACTAGATTGAGTCATTAGGAAATCCTCCTTTTGCAGTCAGCTTACTGTATCCGAATATTGGTTTTCATTAGTTGCAGTGCATTGGCCGGTTAACTGGACGCAAATTTGATATAATAACTGGCGCCCGGGGCATTGTCGCTCTGTTAGCTAGATCGTTGGCTGTAGTAAAGCCTTCTACTTGCTGACGAGGGTTTGAATCCAACAGAGGGCGGCGGGTTTTTTACAAGTCGTTAAATAAATTATTCATGTCTGCCTATGTCATCTTTTGATTAACTGTGCCTTGCCGATGCTGGAAGGTTATAGATTGATAAGTTTGGAATTCTTGCTTGTGCAGTCGGCTTACATCGCCAGACATGGTGCATTCCATACCTTGCAGTAGGCTGGGTTTTTTCCCTTCCCAAAAACGTCTACTAACACAGGATTCATCTTTTCTTATGGCTCTTTCCCTTGAGATTGACTTTGTGGCCGTAGACGATGCCTCATCTCTGGGACGTCAATGCACTCCTCGGTCCATCACTTTGCCCCGGAATCGCGTTTCTCACAACCACGTTCTGCTGGCTTCGCGTCTGGACGAGGGCATAATCCGGTAGGTACCCATGCTTCGACCGGGGCTGCGTCCATGTGGCCTTCTGTCGTAACGGAATAGAGAAGGTATTGATAAGGATAATGGGGTGTTCTGCGCAGGTTCGAAGGAGGAGAAGACCATTGCTATTGAAGCCGTCGGGACGTTGGGGCCCATGCACTCCTCTCCCGACTCAGGCATTAAAGTCACAAGGACAATTTACTTATCTGCCTTTGCACAGTCGTTACTAGGGCATGCAGATCTTCGTATTATTTGTTCTCTGCCTTGGTGGAGCTCGTCTTTGGGGGGAAGAGGGTTGCGTAGGCGTTGATGATATTTGCGAACTTGTCTCCGCGAAAAGTCAGGCGGAGGTTTATCAGGCGATCATTGATGCCGTGCTGTAGACAGGGAAGACGTCCCACAATGTTGGTCTTGAGAACAAAGGCGACATTAGCATCGCGTCGCTCTGCCTGGTGGTGGCCACTCCAGAATAATTTATTACCTGTGCCCACCTCCTTAAGTTGGCCTTGCTCGGAGAATCGGGACTCGCTGAGTGCGGTGATGTCACACCTTGTAGCGCACAATTTCCCTAACGCCCTCCTCCATTCTGATCAGTTTCTCTTTGGATTGTCTTCAAGGAAACGAACATTCTAGGCTGTAAGTGTGATCAGACTTACCCGAGCAGCCCTGATGGTATCCCGGAGGGTACAATGGGGGAAAGGGTTGGGAGAAGAGTCATTGAATATCGTTTTTAAGTTTTGAGGGGTTGAAAGGAAATGGTTTGTGCAGGCTAGTTGCTATAATACTTACTTTGCATCATTATTTACCTCCTTGTTTCTAAGTTTCTGCTTTGGTAGATGTGGTTTCACTGGTTTTATATAAGTTAGTGCTAATTTTGGCATATTTCATGAATGAGGTCACATGGTGTTTTTGGTGCTAGCTGATGGTGCATGGGTGCTAGATTCGATTCTAGACACCGACGACTTCATACGTTCTGTTACGGAGACTGGAACCGCCATGGAGTCGCGGCCCCAAGGTACAACATGCATGTGATTATGCACGTCGAAAAAGGCCAAAGCGGCTGGGAAACACACGTGGGAATACCGGCAGTCAATCAGTGTGCGCTGCGGCGCCAAGTATGCGTGAAGCCTTTACGGACACGTGCGGCCGAAAATTTCGAGAGGTTTCCGCGGGGGGAATTTAGTGCGAAAAGCGGCCTGTCAACGTAAGGCAGGTCGTTGGCCAGAAGGTTCTAGAACACTCTCCGCGATTGGCTTGCCATTGGTCGGAACGTCTGAGAAAGCCCATAACTCAAATAAATAGGCGAGAGTTTATGAGCTAGACATCAGCTGTTTCTGTCGGCCAAGAATAAAGCAATTTTCCCAGCAGCCTGCTTTGCCTTCTCCTCTTCCGCACCCATCAAGATAGAACATGTTCAAAATCGAACGAAATGACAGTCCATCCTTGTAATTCTTTGGCAGACCATACATTGATAAGATGTCTGAGCTGAATGGTCAGAGGTATTCGTGCTGGTGGTCCTCTGTGAAATTCCATGTCTGGAGATCCAGTAGACAGTCGTCAGTTGTACATCTATTTCATCCGTTCAATATTTATCATTATGGACTTTGCTGAATTCCTTCTTGTCTCAGAGTATGGACTTTAGCATGCTTACGTTGTCCGATCTGTACATTATGCTGACGACTCCTGCTTTTCTGACCTTTTTCCAGGCATATTTGTTTACTCAAGATCGAACTCTTGATAATATTCCGTGCAACAAATACGCGAACATACCCATTCTCAGGAGGCAGGTCCTACACGTCTTAAGCTTCTCGTCGACGCCGTCTGCCCAAAAAAATGTTTCTCGCTCTTCGCACAAAAAACTGAGTCGACTGCGTTTCCGTTAAATACGTATAAAATGTCCAAAATTTATGCGTTGTGAAGGCCACGTTGTCTTCTGATAAACAATCCTTCAAACCATCAAAATCTTTTACACTGACTTCGAAAAAGAAAACTCCGTTCATCCAAGTCCACTTCCAAGGGGATGCAGCTAATGAACTCTTAAGAAGGCATCTTGACCAAGCTGTTTCATGAATCTGACAAACAGCAAACATTCGGGTATTTTTCTCTAGTTACCCTCATTTACACGGAGTAGGTAAGAATAAGTTACAAGTTCAGGCCACCCCACTCTGAATTTACTCCTTTGCTTGCTCCTCTGGAGAAGGTTACCGTGATCGCATGATTCGGCACCTATTTAAAAGAACACAGGAACACCTTTCAAAATGACTAAAAAAGCTGAAAATATGAGCATAAAAAGCGAACTTCTCTCATATATTGTTGATGCCGGGCATCGTTAGGATCTTAAAAAATCCTTTACTGTGATGTGTAAGGTTCTAACAAAATATCCTAAGCTACTGAGTCAGCCTTCGATAGCTACGGACTAAACGGCAGCCATCAGGTTACACAAGATGGTCCTGTGCGTGCAGAAGCAGCTCGTACAAGCTCCGCGATTACCATCAACAAATATCGATTAACCACTCTCCCCCTGATATAACCCTATATAACTCGCAATGCCTACTAATTCAGTGCCTATTTTAACGCTGTCACCTCTTGCTTGAAAAGATTAACAGCATTAGCTTTTCTTGTTATCAAATTGTTTTTACTTTATCCCGTTGCTTGATAAAGGTACTGCTCTGAAAACCACTTATAAAAACAACCGTAGACTCTCCAACTAGTCATTTGACAGGAAACAATTACGGAACCTGACAGACTTGATTCCAATTTCGGATACCGATATATTAGGCTAGGGCTGAGTTGTGCTTGTGGCATTCTTCAGCCTTTATGCCGACGGTGGCTTCGGGGGCCTCAACGCTGTATTTATAATAAGGCACTAGTTACAATTACACAATAACCAAAAGTTGTGCGATTTTCTTCCTTTTAACTGCCATGTATGCGTGTGTATACTTTACTGAGTTTATCCTGACTCCCATTTCTCCTGTTCATCTGAGAACGCGGAAACAAGCAGAAAGTTTTAACTAGTTTCTCTTAGATTTTTACACTTAACGATATCGATTCTATGTATTGGATGGCTCATTATTACATCTTCGTTGTTGTGGGACTTGACATCTTTAGACAAAATCTCGCTACCGTCTCTTGCACCGCTGCTACTGTTATTTTTTATTCGAGCGTTCTTTCTGTGTCTCGTAGCGTAGGTTTTTTTTCTATCCGTTTGATTTGACTGACTTTGCTTGTGATTGGATTCGCATAGTAAGAAGTTATTTTGGTGGCCGAATGCGATTCAAAAAAGTTATTTAAGTTTCCCATCGCTATATTAAATTTTCAGAATTTTTGAAGCAAGCCTATGAAGCTGGCACAAGTTTCGTCCTGACGCTCTTTACGGGAGGTAATCAAATGAAAGATTGTGCGCCTGGTTACGGCCTTTTTGATAATGGAACTTCCGCTCTTTCTTTTGTTGCCAATGTTAAATTCACATGAGTACCTCACGCTATAGCGGAATGTTTTTCAGAGTATGCAATGGGATATTTAAACAAGCCATTCGAATGAAACAAAGCGAATTATTACAGTTCTTGTCGATTTCCTACGGCTGGGAGCGCTGATGGTTAAGCAATTCAAAAGGAGATTGTGTTTGTGTATTCAAAGGTATCAATGTTAATTTTTTAAAGTGAACGTTTATGTTTGTGCGAAGTTGATTTACGGTTTTTTCAATCTTCTACAGTGACCAGTGGACCACCATCCCGAGAAAAGTAAAGATATTGAGAGGTTGGAAAATCGAAACCCAAATTTAGGCGCTCTTTAGCTGAGGGTGTACTTACTGCAATAAGAGTCAGACTAATTGCCCTAAGCAAAAGCTATAGGATAGATCCTATTTTACACTTAATAATTTCGTTAATGATTACCTTTATTATTCTCTGGAGTTCATATACCAGAAACCGCATAGAGAACGCTGGGGGACCCACGGAGGAGACGAAACTCTCATTGCTGTGTCATGCAGCAGCAGGAATATTGGGAAAAACGGGCCTTGCCTTTTAGCTAGTAGCTATGTCGGGAATATGGTATAACTTCTTTACCATATAAAATTCATACTTCTTGTAATATTACTTGTTTGTAGGATGGGTATAACGTGGGTATTTTATAGTACTTAATTGTCTTCGTCTCAAACTTACATTGATATTTCGGGTATGACTCTTAAAAGTCATGTTCTGGTCACTGAAATACATGTCCGGCACTTACTAATTTCAGAACATATTACCTTGTTTGCTCAAGTATGGGAAAAAATCAAGAGGAAAATTTAAAAGGGAAAAATATGGAAACAGAGGAAGTAGAAAAACAAAAAGATGTAGACGGAAGAAAACTAGCACTGTGAAGAATATAAAACAAAAAAAATAGCAATAACCATTTTTATGGCTGGACTTGTGTAACAAGACAGGCTTCGTGACAAGTAGCACCATATATTTCTATTTTCATTCCTTATACACCCAGGAATCCCTCCGTTATGTCTCGAGAGTGTGATATTTATTGTTTACTATTCGCTTTTGTTTCATGAAGCTCTTTTTTATGAAAGACACATGTACATACAGGCAGCTAAATGGTTAACTCCTTTAACCCCGAATAATCGAAGGAAGGCTTAATGGTTGTGAATAAGACATAAAAGAAAACCCTCCGTATTTGTAAATTTACCTTACTGGGCATAAATAAGGAAGTCGGCTAGTACCAGTCCCCACCCAGCCCCCTCTAGCATACCCAATCCACCAATTTTGATGTAGTACACTGAATGTCCAATGAAAATGTTATTAGCTATAAATCTAATCTACCAGATGAATACCAAGCTCTGGGATTTTCACTTCGGTAAATGGTGACAACAGGTCTCACGCGCACGAAGCATTTTGTAATTAGATTAAGGTCACAGCTAATATAATGTAGTTTGAGCAAAATAACTGTGAAATGAAATATTGTTGTCACGTGCCCCGTCACAAGGAAGACATATGGTTTATAAATTTGGTTCTTTTTTGCACCAAAGCGGCTTGTCAGAATAACTTTCCCTCTGCCTGTCGAGGTCTGCAAGTTTTTCAGGTGACTTTTATAGTTATAGAATTAAGAGTTATTTGTGTGATCTATAGTAAACGCAAAAAATTGGGACTAGATACAGGTTTAAATATAAGTTAAAGTAAAATTCAAAACACCAATCATTTATGTGAACCTGATATTAATCTGGTGGATTCGGGTTCGACTGCCTATAAAATCCTGTTTTGACAGTCAAATAACTGTAGCGGGTAGCTTGGTCCGAATGTGAGTAAACTCATGGCCCACGCTCGTGCCCATCTAGCTCAGGTGAGTAGATCGTTGACTGTACTGAATCCTTGCTGTTGCTGTCGAAGATCCGAATTACACGGAGCCGAGTTGATCATTTGGGGTCAAATAAATATTGTGTGTCATTGAACTACTGCTCGCCGGCTTGTCATTAGTAAATGGCCAGAAATATTGAATTTTTGAAGAGCAATTAGAGCCCAGTGACATCTATTATTGTCGCAAACAAACTTAAACACGTGCGCTTGCACATTCAAAAAAGATCGCTAAGCGTGGAGACCACTTAAATGATTTTCGTACCACAGTTAAGGTATGGATTTTACATGGATATTTTATTTTTATAGTTCTTCGCTAAAGTGACATCGTTCTCGTGTAGAAGCTCTTCGAGCACGTGGTATTTTCATTAAAGCATTTAACAAGCTGCGAGTGAATAACTGCTTTGTGCACCAAGAACTGGATGAACTAGCAGTTAAATATGCCTTATTCAAATTCGCTGGGCGTAAACGCATCAGATTGAACATGTGCCACAGCAGCGAGTGGAAAAGGAATGTACCATCTGTCGCTCAAAGAAGAACCAGTTTTCTATGGGTCTTCACATAAAGGAAGGTCATTTTAAAGGCATTAAAGAGGCTGTTCACTGTTGAGACGACGAACAGGCGAATATAAGCGATCAGAAGAAAAAAACTTGTAATATCACCGGTGCGCCTTATATTTTGTGAGCTTAAACGAAACTGTTTCTGCATAAAGAGTTGTTCGTTCCAAGTTAACAATACACGGTGCTGCTTCACCACAGACGTCTATCCCCTTTCTAGTTAATTATCTGCTTTCCAGAGTTGCGAAAATCCTCATCAAATGATTCAGAGAACCAGTTGGTGAACCTAAGTTTGCTTTTAATAATTTCTCGTCAGCCCAGGACATTTATACAAGTTAAAACAGGCCATCAAGAATGTTCGTATTTTGATAAAATTGAGTCGTTGAATAGGGGGTGGGGTGAGGGTGGGTACGTGGTAAGAGCCCGTGCGTTGGGCAGCCGTGAGGGATTGTTGGAGAGGTAGGAGGAGGGGAGGGCGCAAAGGCATGCATGCAGTTAAATTACCGTTGGCCAACCTGGGCGCGGAGCTCGCGTGCAAGACAGGCTTCGTCAACCTGACGAAGCTCGCTTCTCTTACTGATATCCAACGCTGACCACGTATCTTGCGTTAGAGTCCACAAAATGCCCAGAATCAGCATTGTGAGAATAATGCGGTTTAGGCTATTATATTCGCCTTTTCTCAACCATGTCGAAAGGTCTTCCCTTTTCTTTCTGATAGGCGCCGACTCTTACAACCAATATAACCTGCTCCACAGGAGCAAATAAATGAGTATATGCATATGGAGGTGATCTCAGCTGGAAAACTATCCTTACCTTCTCCGTGTAAAACCGGGTTAATTTAGAATAATATCTGAACGCTCAGTGCTGGGAAGGTTCGTGAAAACGTTTGTTCAAGCTGTCTTCTCAGAAGTTCACTTGCCTTTTAAAGGGAACTTTGAGGAATAGAGTTTTCTCTTCCACAGCGAGTGTGGTGGGTCTTACCGTTCTCACGAACCAGTTTCTGGATCTGTCTTAAAACATTTTCTATCCTTTTGCGCCAAGCAACGAACTAGATCGCGTTTCTTTTCGATGAGTACGAAACTACCGAGGTTCATATGTTGTCTAGACCAGGTTTTCGGACGCTACCATCAGGTCTTCGGCTTAGAAAAGAAGAAAACCTGTCTTTTCATCCTCCAAAGTGAACTCGATGGATGGATTCGCTTGAGTAACTGCATTTATAAATTTGTCTATGTTGGGTTCTGTGACGCCGACCGCAGAAATGTCATCAATGTAGCAACCGTAGTGTTTTAATTTGATTATCTGAGCGCTTATTTGAACTTTTTCCAGCTTTCCCACGAAGACATCGGCTAAGAGAGGTCGTAGAAGCGAAGCTACAACAACGCCGTCTATTGGTCTCTATAGTTGCTTGTCAAAAAGGAACTTCATTGTTCATGTGTATCTTAGTAAAAATTCATTTAGTGCATTCGTCTGTATTTCGATTTCCTGCTGATTGGTAATTATGAATTCTTTGATTTAATCTAACTGTCTCGGTGACAGGGATATTTATATAAAGACGTCTAACGAGAACACCATCATACCTTTTAATTCGTGTGGTTAACGTCGTCAATAAATTCGAATGTATCTCGACAGCTACGTGGTACCAGTTGATGCTGTAAGGGCTTGAGTTTCTTTGTTAATTACGTTGCTATCGCATGATATGGCAATTTGCGGATGCCCAAAAATCTGATGTGTTGGCAGGTTGTCCTTGTGGATCTTATGTAAACCATATATTTGAGGTATGCGCGTGCCTACTGGTCAATAGTGATTGAGGTCACGGTCGTTTATGAGCCCCCGTGCATGAGTCTTCATAAGCAGTCTGTCAGTTGTACGCTACATAATCCATGCAATTCTTTTTTTCTGTCTACGTTCCTGAATTTCGTCTGGTCGGACATTATGAAATTCATCTCAGTTAAGCGGTCCGATCTGTTCATTATGACGACGCCTGTCCTTTTATTTTGTCTATTAACCAAGATATATTTTTTCTCGAAGCTGATTTGACTTCTCTATGCGGGCTTTTGTCAGCAATGGACGATTTATTTAATAAATACTTAAATTGTATATTTAAGGCTCAGAGGGCCCCATCATTACAAACTTAGTATCGTGGTTTATATAAATAAAAAGTGGATAATTGCTGCACTATGTGAGCATCCATATGAACAGCAGAAATGAGTAGTATGGTAAACATATCCGATTCAGAACGATTTGCCGTTTTTTAAACAAAAGTCAACAATATTCGGCATATACGGTGAACTGGAAAAGAAGCAGTAAAAAAGCTCATATGGTTAAATTGGAGGCGGAGTTCGGCAAGCCGCCAATTTTAAAAAAATAGGAGAAAAAAACTGCTTCACTAAAAAATTAATAGCTAAATGCAATGGGATAGTATTGTGATGTTGCTGACAGCGTATGAGGGTTCGGAACGCTCCTTGTCGGGTGAGAGATAATATAGCAGTCAGAGCTACTGTTTATAAACACCAGTGGAGGTGAGAGAGGAGGAACGCATTGTAGACAACAGGGTTTAAACGAAAAGGGAAAGTAGAGGCCACGAGATCATCATCGAGATGCGACCTTGATGACTGCATAGTCCACCACCAAAGAGGTGAAACCATCAGAACCCGCCTCGATCATCAACATAACCTGGAGACCATCGTCAGGGTTGCAAATTCGGAGGAAAGTATCAAGGTTGTCAAGAGTTGGCGATGCTAGTTTAAAAGGAGGGAAAGAAAAAGTGAATGCAAAGATTGACTCTGCAGATGATTATGGAAATATAAGTAGAGACCAATATAATATCAAGGGAGCTGCCTCAAATACCAGGAGGACCCTTTTCAAAATCCAAAAGTTGCGAGTTTGGGAAGGAAACAGACAATAAGGACTTTATATCTTCCAAAGTTAAATGTTTACGTAATTTGGTTTTGAAAATAGCTAATGTAGACGACAACCTTATTTCCAGTGGAAGATTATTCCATATGAAAGCATATTTGGAGGCAAAAAACTGAGAACGGTTAGTTGTGGAGCTAAGGGGTGGTGAAATGATCATGGAGGAATTACGAGTGGCATAGGGTCGATCTACCGGAGTGAGAGCGTTAATTCGTGGGAGATTTGGGCTAGAGTTAACGCGAACCAGGAAGCAGAGACCGGCTTCGAGTCTTCTAACCCACAGAAATTTAATGTTTGCTAACTGGCATCTATCCAGTTAAGAGATACTGGATCCAGGAAGAGAAAATAGTCTTCGAGTAAAAACCCTCTGAAATTTTTCAATCTTACTGCGGTCAGAGGCGTTCATCAGCCCAAAGAGGGGACAGCAGTATTCTAGGATAGGAAGAACAAACATGTGGTATAGGTTTAACTTTATTTCCGGAAGGAAGAAATTATGTGATATAAAACCACATATCTGTGCAGCCTTTGCAGAAATTCGATCTGCATAAGGCATTAATGCTAGCTTATTCGTGTAACTTAGACCTAAGTCTTTTATGGTTAATCTTTCTAAAAGTGTACTTTTTTGAAATACGAGGGGTCCAGGAAGCCTAGCGGGGCCAAAACACATGAAACAACTCTTGGATGGAGAACATTCCATCGGCCAACTACAGTTCCAACGTGAGAGCATAAGGAGATCACTGTTGATTTTATCAACACAACTATTGGCAGTGTCTTTAGAAAATGAATAAATGCACTTGAGATCGTCAGTGTAAACGAAATTTGTGAATTTGTGAGTAAAGTTGAAATTTCGTTTATGTACAGAATGAAGGGAAGGGCACCTAGAACCGTGCCTTGAAAAACGCCACTCGTGACCGGCTGAGGCGTCGAATAGCTATTTACTACTAAGACCTTCTGGCTGCGGTTAGACAAGTAGGAACCAATGAAGTCAAGGAGAAGAGGCCGGATGCCGAGGGCTTCCAGTTTCACCAGAAGACGTCTGTGCGGTACCTTGCCAAAGGCTTTGCTCAGGTCAAAGTAGATCACAACCACTGACTGCTGCTCATTACGAAGGGAAGTGACGAGGTTAAGAAAAGCTAAGTGACACATTTCGCATGATCTCCTAGGTAGAAAACCATATTGCGAGTCGCTTAAGAGCTTATTTTTTAGGCAAAATTCGAGAATTTTATTAAAAATAATTTTTTCAAGAAGTTTTGCTAGAGCCGGGGTTTTGTGAACACCTCCATAATTATTTACATCCGAACGAGATCCCGACTTGAAGACAAGAAGAATAATATATGTCTTCCAGGAGTCAGGAAAGAATCCGTTTAGAAGATAAACTGAGAATATATGGCTAAGCAATCGGGGAAGCTCGGCACTCTCTTTAATAACTGAGTTTTGAATACCTTCAGTCCCCCGAAGAGTGCGAGTTTTTTTCAGACGAATTATTTGCTTACGAATTAGTTCTAAGGAGAAATCAATAGTGCTGATAACATTCAATGAGGATGCCTGAAACGTCGGAACCGGTTCAGATTCCATCGTAAGATGATTTGCAAAGAACGCACTAAACAGTTCTGCCTTCTCAGAGTCTTCGAGAACGAAGTTCTTGTCTTCGTTTAGTAATGGAGGAATTTCATAACCTCGTTTAGAGGAGGATCGATGGCGGAACAGTTGAGCAACAGATTTTGCAGAGTTTGGCTCACTGAGTGAACAAGATTCCCTCTGTCTGTCACGTGCAAGACGAATCTTAGAGGCTAATTCGAAAATCTCTTTGATCCTTAGATGTACAGATAACGAACTAGTATATTGATCTTTTAACTTCTTCCTCAATTTCTTTAGTCGTAGCAAAAGAAAGTGAGGAACGGTAGATTCCGAAACGTAGGGCTTGACTATTTTGGTTGGCACAAGTTCCATGATGTTATTTCAAACGAATGACATGAAGTCACAAAGACTTGCTGCGTCGTTTATGGAGAAGAGATGCTGCCAGTCCAATGAGTCCAAAAAGTTACTAATTAAGCTCATATCTGCGAGGTCAAAAGCATGATAGGTTCGAACGGCACTAGCCTTTTTCGATGAAACAATCGGAAGGCAACAGTGAATTAATGTATGGTCACTTTGGAAAGAGGCCCTGCTTAAAAAATCAACGAAGAGGGAGCAATGTCATTTGTGGAAATCAGGTCTCAACTATGCTTGTCTCTCGTTGAAAACGGACAAGCTGGGACTTATTACAAAAATTAATGGTATTGATGAAAGGCTGAAATCTGGGTGGACAAAATTTTAAAATCCAGTCATTTTCAGGAAAATTAAAATCCCCAGCGATTATTTTAATGTTAAAATTTTACTCTGAAACCAATTTAAAAATTTCACAAAGTTTTGCATCATTAACGGATGATGAATTAGATGGGTTGTAAATACATCCGAGAATCGCCTTTTGCCGGGGCGACAGGATAATGGATGCGAAGCAGTAATTACCAGAGAATGACGTAAAATCTAGATCAAATGGGAAGTGCTTAAATGAAGCTTTAATGAAGAGAAGACAACTAACACCACGCATGCTAATGTGGTCACGATGGTAGAAATCATACTGGCCTATTACAAGCAGAGTATGAAATTAAGGGATGGGTCCAAGATTCAGTTACACGTAAAACATCGTGCATGAAATAGAAAGCAATGGCTCTCAGTTTGGCCATCTTATTTATAACAGATCTATTATTAAGTAAAATGACGTTTAGCGTTGTTCGAGTATCCAAATTATGGTTTTCGTTATTTATAAAAACGGAAGACTCGGTGGTGGGGAAATAATCTGTAGAGAGAAAGGTGCGGGTGGAAATTAAAATTGCCGCGGTCTACAATTAGCTAAGCTGTTACTGTTAACTAAATTAAAAGTATTTTAGAGAAACATATTTGGGTGGTATCCATTTAGAGGAAGGTTATTTTCTGCGTTAGCGAAAATAGGAGAAGGTCCTAAAATATGATTTTGAGGAATATTGGAATAATGTGGGGGGAGAATAAGATTTGAAAATGGAACAAATTGTTTTGGAACACTGTTACCATAAGAAATATAGTTAATAAATTGGGGAGCTTGAGAAGTTGTTCGGTTGGGATGATTGCTAAGGAAATTTTGGGTATGTATAGGAGATGCTAGAAGGTAAGGAGGTTTCCCAACTGTAATGACGTTTTTATTTTTGGAACTTAAATTAGGAACATACTTAGACTAGCCCAGGTTATTGATAAGTTGAGTAGATTGAACAGCTGAGACCGGAGTGGATAGCGTGGAATGGGAACGAGACGGACTTGACCCAGTTTTTTGGACTAAGTCAGCAGTAAGAATACAAGGAAAACTAATTTGAAACGGAGAAGCAGTCGGTCTTGGCACTTTAGACGGAGTCACTGACATAAAAGGTGGGCTTACGACATGGTTGATAGCTACTGAGTTTGAAATTCCTATTCAGGAGGAAGAAGGCATTAATTGATCTTTTGGAAGAAAAGTGGGAGGTGAAGTTAAGTGGTGTCAAACCTAATTTAAATGGTTGCTTAATTCGGTTTAAAAAGCGCTAGTTTGGACGGTAACCTTATTTGGAGAGGATGATTAGTCCAGATTAAAGCCTATTTGTAGTCAAAAAACGAGAACTTTAAGTTCTGAAGCTAAGTGTTGGTGAACTAATCGTGAAGGAATTATGATTGGCATAAGGTCAATCTACCGGAAAGAGAGCGTTTATTCATGAGAGATTTGGGCTAGAGTTTTTGGGAAACAGGAAGGAGGGACCAGCTTCGAGTCTTCTTACTCATTGGACTTTACTGTTTGCTAACAGACTTTTATGCTTCATTTCATTTATTGCAGATGGTACATAATATAAACCACACTCCTATGAAAGTGCAGTCTGGTCACTTTGATCAATCGGAGGTAGGCAGTATACTTCGCTTATGCTGTCGGAATACTTGGTGAAGGTGAGATCTAAACAACTGGCCTGTCATCCTTCACATGCCCTAGTTGAAACGGAGACATGTTGTATGAGAAGAGTTTCAATTATCGAAGGCATACTTTGAGCAGTTCACCTGCAGATTATTCCGTCAAATGCTGGCTGCATTGAAGTCGCTCATAAGAAAAATAGCAGGTTGTTTGTCGATCTCCTTTATGCTCTCCAGCAAGCAAGAATCTGTGTCGGTGTCTGTCCTCTTCGGTCGGTAAAAAGCCACAACTTCAAGGAACTGCGACCCATGTGCCTTTATGGTCAGTCAAATAGTATCCATATCATCGGTAATCTTATCAGTCCTCTGAAAAACGTTAAGGTTCTCTTTACATAAATGGAACTTCCTCCACCCTAGCTGGCCAAAAGTTCTCTCAAAAATATGTGGTATCTAGATAATGCTTCTTGAAAATCACTGATTTTTTAATTCTAGCCATGTTTCTGTTTTAACTATAACATCCAAAAACGGCTAGGCTGCTTGTATTCTTAGTTAATCGAGCTTCGAAAATAGACGCTGTGCATTAAAATATAGAAATTTTACTAGGCAACATTCGGCAGTTACAAATATAATTTTCTTGAATTTGCCGATATCAATTTACCGTTGCCATTATGAGCATTGAATGGTTCCAGAGTAATACCGCGTTCTTCTGGATCACTTGTCCACTAGAAAGAATCATGTTTTTCTCTCAAATTACAAGTCTCATCTTCCGATCCATCAATAATTCGCCGTTTCAGACAATCCGCTGGAGGGAAGTTCAGCTAAAATAAAAACTTCCTTTGGAAGTTTCGGAGGGACTCAAGTAAAGTGGTTTTTACTGATTGTGCTAATTATTATATACTTAACTATAATCATTCGAAAATAGCATTAAATTTGAGACTTCCAATATAATATTGATCGCGAAAATAGATTACAATTTTTTATTTCAATTCAATTCAATTCAATTTTTTTCAATTCAATTTATTGAGGGAAATAGGCATGGGCCTTTGAGTACCCTATTTGTAACGTAAAATTAAGTGCGGTATACAGAGAAACCATGTGGGTTGCCAAGGTACAAAAGGCGGTCATAAAATTTGACAAGTGGTGCACGACTCTCGAGGGTTAAGATAAATGCCTCATCGCTCAGGCTCGTTGCGGAACATAAAACTGTCAAGGTTCCTTTTAAAGCTTTCCAGCGATGGTGACATCACAACGTCTTCAGGGAGGGCATTCCATGGTTTAACCACTCTGACAGAGAAGGAGAACTTGCGCACATCCAGTCTCGCCTGCTGGACACGCAGTTTCAATGGGTGACCTCGGAGATGGGTCGTGGTGGCAAATTCAAAGAAGTCCGAGAATTCCAGGCAACAATCCAATCCCTTCACAATGCGGAATGTCTGCAGGAGATCACCACGCATTTGCCTATAACTCAAAGGGAACAGATTAAGATTCATTAGGCGGGTTGGATATGGCAAGGAGTTTTGACTTCTAACCATTTTGGTGGCTTTCCTCTGGACTCTTTCGAGGCAGTTCTGATCTTGAACTGTCCAGGGTTTCCAGGCGTGCATAGCATATTCCAAGTGTGGCCTAATGAATGTTCCAAAGGTCTTAGCAAAAAGATCTTCATCGAAATCCAAAAAGGCTCGTCTGATGGCATGCAACACCGAAATTGCCCTCTTCGCCACTTTCGAGCAGTGAGACGATGGTTTTAAGGTGGTGGTCATCAGCACACCAAGGTCCTTTTGGGTTTCCACGTCTTTTAAGGCTTCACCGTTGAGAAAGTAACTTCTACTTTCGGCAGATCCAGACGGGTTGCCTAAGCGAAGTATTGTACACTTATTGACGTTGAACCGCAAAAGCCAATGATTCGACCACTCGTCCAACCGAGTTAGGTTGATCTGCAGTTTATCTTCGTCAGCAGGGCTCTGGATTACATTCCAGATTTTAATGTCGTCGGCAAACATTGCTGCTTCACAGTCGAGATTGCTGACACAATCGTTCACGTATATTAAAAACAGTATTGGCCCTAGTACTGAACCCTGAGGAACCCCACTCTCGACCGCAGCAGAACTTGACCTCTCTTGGCCGATGCACACAACCTGGCGCCGACCCACGAGGAAGTTTTCGATCCACTTGAGGAGGTTACCTCTGATTCCAATTCTTTCTAGCTTGTAAAGCAGTCTCTCGTGCGGCACAGTATCGAAGGCCTTTTGAAAGTCAATGAAGGCAATGTGAACCGCGTGTCTATCTTCAAGTGCTTGGGTCCACCTCTGGATCGAATACAGCAAATTCGTTGTGCATGATCTTCCCTTTCTGAACCCATGTTGACAGCTTGATAACAAATTATGAGTCTCTAGGAATTTCACCAATTCGCTCTTGATGATCCTTTCCATAATCTTGCCAAGGATGCATGTTAAACTTATGGGCCTGTAGTTTGTCACTGACGCCCGGCTACCGCTTTTGTACAAGGGAGTTATATGTGCCAGCTTCCAATCGAAAGGAAGTGTTCCGGAGTCAAATGACTTTTGAAAGAGCACTGACAAAGGTGCGGAAAGTTCATTGGCAAGTTCTTTCAGAAGCTTGGGTGGAAGCTCGTCTGGTCCTGGGGATTTCGACTCTTTTAGTTCTTTTAATTCCTTTGGATCAGAAATTCTGAGAATAGTATGTGGCTAATGCTTGGAGTCGCCAGGTTATCCACTGAGGGGCGAAGGAACCTTGCCTCGTTTAGTGAAGACTGAGCGGTAGAACCGTGAAAAGTACTCGGCTTTTTTTCCCCTGTTTTCAGAAATTTCGACGCCCACGGCAGTCTTAATCAGCGGTATTTGATGTTTATTCCTTGTACATCTACGGAGGTAACTGTAGACTAACTTTGGATTCTGCGTTGCCTTTTGCAGCAAAGTCTTCCCAAATTCTCTTCGCGTTTTAAGAATAAGGCTTCTCATTTTGTTTCTCTGTGCTTTATACTTATTAAAATAGGCGACTTGGATTAGACTCGCGATATTTTCTCCACAACTTGTGCTTCCTGTTTATTTCCCTTTTAAGTTGCTGTCAAGCCACCCAGGACGCTTGCTGTGATGGACACTCGTTAGCGGGCAGTGGTTGTCAATAAGTTGCAGAAGAACATTTCGGAAAGACTCCCAATCTTCGTTTACGGTGTTCGAAAAATATTGAGGTCCAGTTGATGTGTGTTATATCTGCTCGCATCTGATGAAAGTTTCCTCGCCAAACGTTACGCCGTTTTTCCTCTATAGCAGGGGCAACGGAGAATAAGGAGTAGTCCCATATAAGCACCACGTGATCACTACGACCAAGCGGAGGCATTTAAAATAATCTCGTCAATGCTGCCTGATGTTTTCGTGAAAACCAGGTCAAGACAGTTAGCCCTTTGTCCTTCACGTGTTCTGGTGGGGAAAAGGGACATGCTGTGTTAGGAGTGCATTCAAGGTCTTTTTGCAGAAAAAAACATAATCAAAAAGTTGATTTCGGGCATGATGATTGAACAGTGCTCCAGTTAATTCCTGGTGCATTGAAGTCACCCATAATCATTACATTAGGTCTACTGGAGAACTTTTTTCTAATTGTTCCAACAAGTGGGTGTCCGCGACTCGGTCTATCCTAGGTGGCTGATAGACAATGAGGACATCTAGACATGGAGAGCCAATAGCCTTGATGTTCAACCATATGGCTTCAGTGCTGCACGCAAACTTGCTCGTCTTGTCAGACACTATTAGCACGTCTTTCACATACACAATTATTCCACCACCCTGTCGGTTTTCTCTGTCCCTCCGATATATTTGGTACCCAGACAATGTTATTTCGCTATCTAGAATACTGCCCGACAGCCAGGTTTCGGTTACTGCTATCACATCCGGAGATACTTCGGCAAGGAAAATTTTTAACTCATCAAGTTTTGATAAAAGGCTTTGCGCATTTGTATACAAGCACTTCAATTTTGCGCCGACCAAATTTCCTGTTGCGTTTGTCAATTTTATGGGCCCAACTGCGTCTCCTCTAACGTCAAGTTCGTATGTCTTTTCCGTTTCGTGGTGATTTTCGGTAACTCTGGTTTCTTTAGTGAGTACGCTGGGCGTTACGGAATCAGTTCTGACATCTCTTTGGGCAATTGGTTCCCTGATGGTTTTGGCGTTAGTGAGGTGGCTGTTGTTGTCCTCAGAACAATCGGTTGGTTCAATGTACCAGGATGTGCACTGTCATTAGAAAAAATAAAACGAATGCGCAAACGTAATCGGTTAAACTATGAAGAGCAGGTCAGCTTCTTGGCGATGACCAATGATACAAATCAGTGAGATAAAAAAACGTGCATACCATGTTTTTATAGACTCTAGTAAAGTCATTTGCGTAGCCAGATACTGAGGGCATATAAAGATTTGGAAAATATAGTGCATGTACAAAGGCAATTAAACAAATACGTGTTTTAACGGAAAATAACGTTACAAATAGGGTACTCAAAGGCCCACGCCTATTTTCCTCAATAAATTGCATTGAATTTAAAATTTTAACGTTGGGAGCTGTGTGGTCCTAAGACTGCGTACCAGACGGACCAGTGAGGAAGATGATTCCTACCAATACATTCTCAATGGACAGCCCCTTGCAATTGTCGAGGAACAGAAGGACCTCGTTGGTCGTATAAACTCCTTACTTTAACCCTCTTCACAGTGTATAAATGCAGCTAAACGCGTGACACAGGTCTTATTTGCGCTCAGACGTGGATTTGTGCAGATTGCTAAGGAACTCTTCCGGAAACCTATGGGGCATTTGTTCGATCTCACTTGGCATATGCCATCCAGGCCTGGCGTTAATCGTTTAAGAAGGATTATCTACAGCTGACACGAGTGCAGGCGAGGTCTACGAAGATGGTCAAGAATCTTAGTCATCTGCCTTACGAAGCCAGACTGGCTGAACTTTATTTGTTTCCTCTCAATTACAGGCAACTACGCGGTGACCTCATCCAAACCTACCGAATTGTCACAGGCCGCAAGTGTGCCCTAGAATTTGCTGACTTCTTCAAATTGGCTGGGACGGAACATCTGCGGGGTCATTTCTTTAAACTGCAGAGGAAGTTGGTCCACACGGATGTCCGTCCGAACGCCTTTTCGCAGAGGGTCTTTGGAACATGGAACGGACTCCATCACAAGGTGGTCCTTTTAGAAACTGTTGACATATTTAAATGCAAACAAGATACTCATTTGCTGATAAAATATTGTACATAAACGTTTTGATGTTCAGTTCAGTTCAGTTCAGTGTATTTGAGGAAAATCGGCTTACGCCTTTTAAATCCCTATTTCTTACATAAAACTAACAAGAATAAAAAGCAATTTCAAGAAATTACAGTCAAGTGAATGCATGCAGATTTACGTGGTACACTTATATTTATTTATTTATTGCAAGTTTACAGGCAAGGTCAAAAAATATACAGTAGAGGGTCCAGCTGACAGAGAAAAATATTCTTGATCATTGTTTCAAGTGTGTTAAGGAGAAAAAACTGCAGCTTATTGTGGGATTAAAGTTCAGGACAGGGGAGCGTTGACAAAGGTGCCTGGTGAAGGACTTATCCATTCAGTGTTATGGATCCGGTATTCTGCATCAGCAGGTATGTCGGCGAACGGCTGTTCGCTTTCGACTGAGGAATAACCCGATTACGGACTGCAGAGCCAGCAATATTGCCTTCAGCATTAATTCTGGCACAGGATTCAGAGTTCGTGAAATCCATCAGTACGGAAGAGAGCTTCCAGGGAAATATCACCCAAAATTCGTGGAAGGTTTCCTGAATGTAGAAAATTAGTGACAGCTGTCGTAAAAAAGGATAGTTTTACTGAATTTTAATATTTCTTGGTAGTTAATTCCAGATTGCTCAAGCGTTTACCGAAAAAACTCACGGTATCTAACGGTGCGTGCCAAAGGAAGAAATAAAAATACAGTTGGTAGATAAATTCTGCCCACTTAAAAGGCGATCATGCGTCTCCCGACCCGAGTGGGTGACATCGGAAATAAAAAGGAATTTGAAGAAGAAAAGAAGACTGTGGAGAACATATGCCAGATATAAACAACCTGAACATTTTTCCGCTTTTAAGAAACAGCGAAATCGGTGTCGGAATCTTCTGAGAAAAGAAAGATCAAACTTTGAGTCAGAAATAGTCAAAAGACATACCAAGAAATTCGAAAAGGTTTTATGCTTACGTTAATAAGGCAAAAACGAAATCGCGACTGCATTCCTTGTCTTAAAGACAATCAGGGAAACAGGTTAATTGATAACTCTGATAAGACCTGCCTCTTATCCAATTTCTTTATGTCCGTGTATACCGAGGAACCATTTTTGACGAGGATGAATACTACAGTACTGCCACATCTACAAACAAAAATAAGCACGGTGTCGTTCCCAGTGGACACAGTAAGAAAAAAACTCTGAAACAGCTACAGCCCACTAAATCACCTGGCCCAGATGGTATATCCGCAAAAAGTGCTCAATGAACTCACAGAACAGCTGGCCCTTCCGCTCTCCAAGATATTTGAAAGTTCGATGGAGGCGGGGGCTCTGCCTACCGAGTGGAAGATAGCCAACATAACCCCCATCTATAAAGGAGGAGAGAGGACATCACCAAACAGTTTCCGACCAGTCAGCCTCACAAGTATCTGTTGCAAAATGATGGAGAAGATTATTAAAAACGGAACTGATGAGGCATCTTGAAGAGAATAACTTGCTAAGTTCATATCAACATGGATTTCGAAGTGGTCGATCCTGCCTCACAAACTTGCTCACATCCATGGAAAGTTGGACAAAATCATTAGAAATGGGTTTGTCAGTCGACGCGGTCTACATTGACTTTAGCAAAGCCTTTGACAGGGTTCCACACAAACGTCTGATCTTTAAGCTCCATCAAATGGGTGTGACTGGCAACCTACTCAAATGGTTGGCCGACTTTCTCACAGACAGGCACCAGCGTGTTTGTATCGGAGACACCAAGTCTCACTGGGAAACCGTTCACAGTGGAGTTCCGCAGGGCAGCGTTCTGGGTCCCATTTTGTTTCTGATATACGTAAACGACTGCCTGGATTGTCTGACATGCGAGAAGGTAATGTTCGCTGACGATTTGAAGTTATGGAACTCGATTGAAAAACCGGAGGATGCGCGAAAATTACAACAAAACTTAGATCGCTTGCAAACATGGTGTGATGAGTGGCTGCTGAACCTGAATCTTAACAAATGCCAAATAATCCGACTGCGGTCTAGTTCCAGAAGGCTGATTGAGTTTGAATACCAGTACTCCATCAGTGGTCACCAACTCCAGGAGGTAAATATTCTAAAGGACTTGGGTATATGGATAACACCAACTCTCAAACCATCGTCGCACTGTGCGAATATCGCAAAGAAAGCAATGTGTATCTTAAGGGCGCAATCAGGAGGTCCTTCGTTAATTTTGACGAAGAGCTTTTTGGGCGCGTTTATGGAACATTTATCCGGCCGGTGTTGGAATATTGCGTTCAGGCGTGGCGCCCTTGGACGAAACATGACTACGCTCTGCTGGAGAAAGTTCAACGGAGGGCAACGAAACTAGTCAGCGGATTGGAATGCCTACCCTATGAGGGCCGCCTAGAAAGACTTAAAATTTTCCTCTCCCTCTTATAGGCAATACAGAGGAGATATGATCTTAGTCTTCAAACTGGTCAGAGGAGTTGATTGTGCTCTTCAGATGGCCAACTTTTTGAATTGGCAAACATGACAAGTCTCCGAGGTCACCAATACAAACTGAAAAGAAATCACGCCAAACTTGATGTACGGGCCAACTTCTTTTCCCAACGGGTGATTGACGAATGGAACAAGCTGCCAGCCTCAGTTGTTCAGGCTGAAAGCGTTGAAATGTTTAAAAGAAGACTTGATGCATTTTTACTTGATGAACATATATTTAGTCGACAGCAATGATTGATATACTAAAACGACTATCACCATGTAACATTTGCTTGTTTTGCTAGCGTCTATCTGTAAATAGGGTTTTCAAAGGCTCTGCCTATCTCCCTTATATATACTGAATTATACTGAATCTCTATGACTAGCTAGCCGAGAGTGGTAAATCTGCCTGAAGGATGTATGGGGGGTTAAAAGTAAAGCAGTTTAAAAGTTTAAACAGTAAAAATAGTTCCTTCTGTAATCTACGAAGCCACAACGGGTCAAGGCTTGTTAGCTCACAGCCTTGTTGGCAGGACAGGTTTCATTGTTCTGAATAGAAAACACTTTTTTAAAGAAGTGCTGGACTGATTCTATCTTCTTCCGTTCACTAGCGTGTAGAAGGCTAAATTGAAACGAGCAGTATTCCAGAATAGGCCTGACATACATTTTTTTAGAGGCTGATTCTAATGTTGTTTGTTTTAAAATTTCTGATAATAAACTTAGTAGTTTGGCGTGCTTTCGAAACAATCAGGGCACAGTGCTATGTCAGATTAAGACCACTAGAATATGATTAATTAATTAATTATTGCCAGTTTACAGGCAAGGTCAAAAGTATATACAGTAGGGGGTTGAGCTGACAATGAATAAAACTCCTGATCGTTGTTTATAGTGTTTACATGAGAATAAAACTACAGCTTATTGAAAGGATAAAAATTTCAGGACTGGGAAGTTTTGACGCAGGTGCACGGTGTAGTACTTCTCCTTTTATTGTTGTGGATCAGGTATTCTGTACTAGCAGCAGGTATGCCGGCGAACGGCTGCTCGCTGTCAACTGAGGAATAATTTGATCACGGACTGCAGAGCCAGCAATTTGCCTTCAGCATGCGAATCATCCGACGATGGAATCTAAACCGGTTCCGAGGTTTCAGGCATCCTCATTAAATGTTATCAGCACCATTTATTTCTCCATATAACTAATTCGTAAGCAAATAATGCGTCTGAAACTCTCGCACTCTTCGGGGACTAACGGTATTCCAAACTCAATTATTAAGAGAGTGCCAAGCTTTCCCCGTTTACTTATCCATTTATTCTCAGTTTATCTTTTAAACGGATTCCTTCCTGACTGATGGAAGATATCTATTATTCTTACTGTCTTCGAGTTGGGATCTCGTTCGGACGTAAATAATTATCGAGGCGTTCACAAAACCCCGGCTCTAGCAAACCTTCTTGAAATAAATTATTTTTAATCAAATTCTCGACTTTTGCTATGGAAAAATAAGCTCATTAGCGACTTGCAGTATGATTTTCTTCGTGGAAGATCATGCGAAGTGTGTCACTTAGCTTTACTTTACCTTGTCATTTCACTTCATACTGAGCAACAGTCAGTGGTTGGGATCTACTTTGACCTGAGCAAAGCCTTTGACAAGGTACCGCATAGACGTCTTCTGCTGAAACTGGAAGCCCTCGGCATCCGGCCTACTCTCCTTGACTTCATTGATTTTTACTTGTATAACCGCAGCCAAAAGTTCTTAGTAGGTAATAACTACTCGACGCCTCATCCGATCATGAGTGGCGTTTTTCAAGTCACGGTTTTAGGTCCTCTTCATTTTGTTCTGTACATTAACGAAATTTACTCAAAAATTCACAAAATTTCGTTTACGCTGACGATCTCAAGTGCATTTATTCATTTTCTAAAGACACTGCCAATAGTTGCGTTGATAAAATCAACACTGATCAACTTATGCTCTCAAGTTGGAGCTGTACTTGGCAGATTGAGGTTTCTTCATCCAAGAGTAGTTTCATGTGATTTGGCCCCACCAAGCTTCCTGGACCCCTCGTATTTCATAATAATACACTTTTAGAACGATCAACCATAAAAGACTTATGTCTATATTACACGAATAAGCTAGCACTATCGGCTCATGCAGATCGAATTTCTGCAAGGGCTGCACAGATATGTGTTTTTATATCACATATTTTTTTTCATCAGGAAATAAAGTTAAACCTGTACCGCATGTTTGTTCTTCCTTTCCTAGAATACTGCTGTCCCCTCTTTGGGCTGATGAGCACCTCTGACCGCAGTAAGATTGAAAAAGTTCAGAGGGTTTTCACTCGAAGACTATTTTCTCTTCCTGGATCCAGTATCTCTTATACTGATAGATGCCAGTTAGCAAACATTAAACTTCTGTGGAATACAAGATTCGAAGCCGGTCTCTGCTTCCTGTTTCGCGTTAACTCTAGCACAAATCTCCCACGAATTAACGCTCTCGCTCCGTTAGATAAGCCCTATGCCACTCGTTATTCCTCCATGATCATTTCACCACCCTTTAACTCTACAACTAATCGTTTTCAGTTTTTTGCCTCCAAATATGCCTTCATCTGGAATAATCTTCCACTGCAAATTAGGTTGTCGTCCACATTAGCTATTTTCACAACAAAATTACGCAAACATTTAACTTCGGAAGATATAAAGTCCTTATTGTGTGTTTCCTTCCCAAACTCGCAACTTTTGGATTTCGAAAAGGGTCCTCCTGGTATTTGAGGCAATTTCCTTGATATTATATTGGTCTCGAATCATATTTCCATCATCCTCTGCAGAGTCAATCGTTTAAATCACTTTTTCGTCCCCCCTTATAAACTATCATCGCCAACTCTTGACAACCTTGATACGTTCCTCCGATTTTGCAACCCCGGCGATGGTCTCCAGGTTCAATTGATGATCAAGGTGGGTTCTAATGGTTTTGCCTCTTTGATTGGTGGACAATTCAATCACAAGGTCGCATCTAGATGATGATCTCATGACCTCTACTGTCCCCTCTTCGTTTTGACCCTGGTGTCCACGATGAGTTCGTCCTCTTTCACCTCTACTGGTGGTTACAAACAGTAGCTTTGACTGCTATGTAATCTCTCATCCGACAAGGAGCGTTCCGAACCCTCATAGGTTATCAGCAACATCATAATACTATCCCATTGCATCTAGCTATTAATTTTTTAGTAAAGCAGTTTATTTCTTCTTATTTTGTTTAATTGGCGGCTCGCCGAACTCCGCCTCCGATTTAACCGTAGGAGTTTTTTTCTGCTTCTTTTCTAGTTCACCGTATATGTTAAAGATTGTTGAATATTGTTTTAAAAATGGCAAATCGTTCTGAATCGGACATGCCTACCAAATTGTTCATTTCTACTGTTAATATGGCTGCTCACACAGTACAGCAATTATCCACTGTGTATTTATTTTATTATTTTATTTTATTTTATTTATTTATTGCCAGTTTACAGGCAAGGTCAAAAAAAATATACAGTAGAGGTCAAGCTGACAGTGAAAAACTCCTGATCGTTGATTCAGGTGTTTTCAGGAGAAAAAACTGCAGCTTATTGAGTAATTAAAGTTCTGGACACGGACGCGTTAACACAGGTGCCCGGTGAAGAACCTCTCCATTCAGTGTTACGGATCCGATATTCTGCACCAGCAGGTATTTCGGTGAGCTGCTGTTCGCTGTCGACTTAAAAAATAAGCCGATTGAGGTCTGCAGAGCCAGTAATATTGCCCTCAGCATGAAGACCGACACAGGATTCAGAGTCCATGAACACCATCAGAACCGAAGAGCTTCAACAGAGTCAGCACCCAAAAGTTTTGGAAGGTGTCCTGAATGTAGAAAACTAGTGACAGTTCGCGTAAACAAGGGATAGCTTTGCTGAATTTTGATACTTCTAGGTAACTTATTCCAGATTGCTATAGCGTTTACCGAAAAAAACTGTCGGTATCTAACTGTGCGTGCCAAAGGAAGAAATAAAAATACATCTCGATGACTGGTGCGCCGAGAGTGGTCGAGGTGCCTCAGAGATGTAAGGGGGTTAAATGTACGACTGTTTAGTAGTTTAAACAGTAAAAATAGTCCCTTCTGTAATCTGCGAAGCCACAGCGGGTCAAGGCTTGTAAGCTCACAGCGTTGGTGATAGTACAGGTTTCGGTGATCTGAATAGAAAACTCTTTTTGTAAAGAAGTGCTGGACTGATTCTATCTTCTTTCGTTCACTAGCGTGCAGAAGACTAAATAGAAACGAGCAGTATTCCAGACTAGGCCTGACATACATTTTATAGAGGCTGATTCTAATTTTGACGGTTTTGAAATTTCTGAGAATAAACCCAGTAGTTTGGCGTGCTTTCGAGACAATCAGGGCGCAGTGCTCTGACAGATTAAGACTACTAGAGTATGATATGCCCAGATCCTTTATAAGTCGGGGCACGTTTAGATCGTGACCGTCTATGCTTAGGTGGGGCTGATGGTTGTCGCCAATAACCATAACGGAGCACTTTTGCCAAGAAAGTGAGAGGCGCCATGTGCGACACCACTGAGCAAAGGCCTGAAGATCCGTTTTAAGAGCTCAAGCACGATGTTGCGATCAACCGGTTTATATCGATAGGCAACTTTTAAATCGTCAGCGTACATAAAGGGCCTACCATACTGAAAACAATCAGGAACATCGTTGACAAAGAGGCAAAATAGAAGCGGGCCGAGCACGCTGCCCTGAATAACTCAACTCCTCACATGCGTGGGGTTGGAGATAACATCAGAAATTTTAACCCGTTGTGCGCGAGCATTCAAATAGGAAAATATTAAGTTCAGAAGCTTGTTACCTATGCCGAAGGAGGCAAGTTTCAGCAGTAGGAGATCATGGTCAACACGATCAAAAGCCTTAGTGAAATCGAAGTAAACGGTGTAAATTGCAAAACCGCTGTCTCTAGATTGTAGCACATGATCAAAGAAGAGAGCTGGCAAGTGTCACAAGACCTTTTTCGAGAAAACCATGCTGAGCCGCATTAAGTAGGTTATTTTCTCTTAGGTGACACATCATCTTTTCTTTGATCAAGGACTCGAAGATCTTCGAGACTGCTGGTAGTGTATTTATTGGTCTAAAGTCGTCAAATGACGTAGGTCGGCCGTGTTTCGGAATAGGCAGTATGTGCGATTCCTTCCATAAAGTAGGGAAAGTTTCACTTTCAAGAGCAAGATTAAATATCTTATACAGAATGGACGGAAATATATCGTTTGCATCCGCCTTTAGAACGCTAACCGGGACGCCATCTGGTCCTGGACTGTAAGATTGACGAAAACGCCGAATGGCTACGGTCACGTCCCAGAGGGTAAAAGTTATGGTTTCGAGGACGTTACCGGTCCAAACCAAGATGTTAGGAAAGGGCGCGACGGTATGTTCACTAAACGTTCTAGACAAGAAAGCATTGAAGCTATCAGCAGTCAACTTAGCGTCAGCTATTGGGTTTCTAAAGCATCTCGAAGTACGGGGTGCTGCGTTTTTCTCTGCGTTTTTAGTGTGCGCGAAAAAGCTTCGCAACATTTAACGAAGGGTTTTCGGCAAAGGTAACCTCATCGGCTTGTCGTTTTTCGTCAGACAGCCTCTTAGCCTCTTCAAAGATTTTTTTGGATCACAGGGCAGGACGGAGTGTCGTTTTTGTAGATGAAAAACGACGGGAGAGTCTACGCAGTCTACGGTGGAATGAAAAAATGGAGGTAGACTTCATCCTTGACATTAATTATTTTTCTTACGGGGAACAAAACGAGAAATGAGTGGACCTAGAACTTTGTAAAAAGTATCAGTACAAACATTCACATCCGAACATACAAAGAAGTTAGTCCAGTCGTGGGAATTTAGGTGTGTTAGCAATTCCCTCATATTTGCTGATCTGAAATCACGGAAAAAGCTATATTTTTTTGGAAAACGTTTCAGCAGCCTCTAGTTCTAGTGTAGAAAGAACTATAGTATGATCAGAATTCCCAAGTGGATCTAAAGGTGACACTGACGATGGCTGACAACCTCTACAAAAAAAAAGATCAAGTATGTTTGATCCTCGGGTGGAAAATCAACTACCTGGTCCCACATGCCTATATCTATGGCCTCAAGTAGGTCTTCGAACTTTGCAGGACCGGAAGTTGGAAACCAGTGAACTTCAGGAAGATTGAAGTCACCTGCAATCAAGCAGTACTTCAGATTTAAGTCAGCTGCAGCGTGAAATGCCAGCGAGAGACAAAGATCGTAATCCTCGCTGGCATTGGGTGGGCGATAGACACTACCAACGAGTAAAGAGTAGTTATCTTTTAGGACTACTCGGAGCCAACAGCTCTCCTCTACCGCGGTAAATTGGCAAAAAGTCCAATGGAAAAATGTAAGTGGTTGCCTAACATAGATACAGCTTCCTCCGCCACGGCCCTCGTGTCGATCCTTCCGAATGTAAGCGTAGCCTAGAATAGAGTTCGGAGTCGGATACACAGGGTGTTGCCCATGTCTCTGTAACTATTACAATGTCCGGGCGGTGGATGAAAACCAGAGTCTGGAGCAAAGGCATCTTATTAAGCAGAGATCTGGCATTGAGGACGATTAGTTTAAGCGGGCACGTTTTTGGTTTCTGAAACGGGACAATTAGGCTGTCAGGGTGACTGCCTTCGGCCAGAGAAATGCTCTTTTCACTTGAACTATCTGTCCATCCCTTATTTTTGAGATTCGCCTCGCCATTGGTCTTTCGTGTTTTCAGTTCTATTATTAGCTGTCGCATTTTCATTCGCTCTTTCAACCCATATTCCGGTTGAAAAAACACTTCAGAATGCGGACCCCGCAGGGTTGATTTTCTCTGTAGCAGGAGCTGTGCCTGCGCTTCGTTTTCCAAGATGATTTTAAGAGGTCTTGGTCGAGGATTTGAATCGGGTGTAGACAGAACCTTCCCTATTCTATATGCCTTGAGAATGTGAATGGACGCGCCGTCCGTCAGCAGCGTTTTGCATACAATTGAAGGAGTTCAAGTCATGTTTAACTCGCTCCTTTGGAATAATTGAAGCTGACTCCGGGACACCTTTAATGACTACATTCTGTTTTCGACTCAATCGAGGGCCCGTTTGTAACTCAGATCTTTCAGCTGAGTGAGTACTGGTAACCAGCTCACTTTGCCTGATAGGTCCAGATGAGCCGGATGTTGGGCAGGCTAGAGCCAAGTCTCTGCACGACTTGTTCTTCTTAGACCTATTGTTCTTTGGCTTTACAAACTCACCAACCTCTTCAACATCGCATGTTGGTGCAACGTCTACCAGTGATGTAGCGATGGGCGTTAAAGTCAGATTAGTGCTGATGCTACCCGAACTAACTACGGGTAGAGTGGCGCAAGGACTAGATGGGGCTCCCTTCGGAAGTAGCGAAATTTCCTCTGGTTTACCGGGTCCAGCAGTCGCGATATGTTTAATGTGACTTTTAGGTAAGCTTGAAGAAGCTATAAATGAATACGAATTTTGCTTTGTTGTAGGTTTATTACGAACAGGAGCTTTTTTAGCAATTGGGCAAGATATAGATTTTTTTAAGTTATCTATTTCCTGCTCCATCCCTGAGAATTTCTGCTGGAGGCTGAAACACCCCATACATGTTTCGCCTTCGTAAGCTACATTAGTTAAGCTTACTGAAATTTTACCCCGTTTAGCGGGAGGTGAACAAATAGCAGAATAACGGTAGTTAAAATTGTTTTCTGCTTGTCCATTAACTTGCTTAACAAGATCCCCTGCCAATATGGCCGAGTGGGTAGAGGCGCCGAGAGACGGTCCCAAGCAGCTTGGTCGTGGACCAATTTTTCGTGACAATAAACTTATGGAACTTGAGTTTTGCATGTTATAATTGCCACAAAATTAACAGAGAGTCAGCTGAGTTTTCAACAATAAGAATTTGAAAATATAAGGACTCAGCCTTTGGTTTGAGTCCCTTCCGCGATTGAGAGCAGATGCAGGGATCACACAGCCGGCGTGAGTTTCAGAAAGCAGCAAAGATCGAGGGTCCAAGTTGCAATTCACAAACTCAGAGGAATATAAAGACAATTCTTTAATAATTTTCCAACACCGTGTCTTCTACACTGAGGTAGAGACTAAAAACTCGTAGGCTCGAGGTACTTGAAATTCGAAACCAATTTCAAACAACGCGCCAACATACCGCGATACTAAGTTTGAAATTACGGGGCTCTCTGGCCCTAAATATACAATTTATTTATTTAAGTCCAGCACAGGATTCCGAGTTCGTGAAATCCATCAGTACGGAAGAGAGCTTCCAGGTAAATATCACCCAAAATTCGTGGAAGGTGTCCTGAATGTAGAAAACTAGTGACAGCTGTCGTAAAAAAGGATAGTTTTACTGAATTTTAATACTTCTGGGTAGTTAATTCCAGATTGCTCTAGCGTTTACCGAAAAAACCAACGGTATCTAATGGTGCGTGCCAAAGGAAGAAATAAAAATACATATCTATGACAAGATCGCCGAGAGTGGTCAAGCTGCCTGAGGGATGTAAGGGGGTTAAAAGAAAAGCTGTTTAAAAGTTTAAACAGTAAAATTAATCCCTTCTGTAATCTACGAAGCCACAACGGGTTGAGGCTTGTAAGCTCACAGCGTTGTTGGTAGGACAGGTTGCTGTGCTCTGAAGTAAAAACACTTTTATTAAAGAAGTGTTCGACGGATTCTATCTTCGTCCGTTCACTGGCGTGCAGAAGGCTAAATTGAAACGAGCTGTATTTCAGACTAGGTCTGACAACCATCGTATAAATGCTGGTCCTAATATTGACAGTTTTAAAATTTTTGAGAATAAACCCAGTAGTTTGGCGTGCTTTCGAGACAATCAGAGCACAGTGCTTTGACAGATTAAGATGACTAGAATATGATATGCTCCGATCGTTTATAACCTAGGGCACATTTAGGTCATGACCCTCTATGCTAAGAGGAGGCTGATGGTTGTCACCAATAACCCTAGCGGAGCACTTTTGCCAAGAAAGCGAAAGGTGTCATGTGTGACACCAGTGAGAGAAGGCTTGAAGATCCTTTTTTAAGAGCTCAAGCACAATTTGGTAATCAGCCGGTTTATATCGATAGGCGGCTTTTAAATCATCATTATGCAAAAAGGGCCTACCATACTGAAAACAATCAGGAGCATCGTTCACAAAAAGCCAAAATAGAAGCGAGCCGAGTACGTTACCCTGTGTTACTCCACTCCTCGCGTGCGTGGGGTTGGAGATAACATCGGAAAGTTTAACTCGCTGTGCACGAGCATTCAAATAGAAGGATAATAATTTCAGAATCTTGTTACCTATGCCGAAGAATGTACGTTTCAGCAGGAGGAGATCATGGTCAACAAAATCAAAAGCTTTCGTGAAGTTGAAATTAACGGTGAAAAACCACTATCTCTTGATTGTAGCACATGATCAAAGTAAGAGAGCTGGCACGCGTACAAGATCTTTTTTTCGAGAAACCCATATTGAGCCGCATTAAGTAGGTTATTCTCTGTTAGGTGACGCATCATCTTGTCTTTGATCGAGGTCTCTAAGTTCTTCGACACTGATGGCAGTGTATTTATTGAACTAAAGTCGTTAAATGACGTAGGTCGGGCGTGTTTTGGTGTAGGCAATATGTGCGATTTCTTCCATAAATTATGTAAAGTTTCCCTTTCAAAAGCAAGATTATATATCTTGTACAGAAGGGACGGATATATTTCGTTTGCATCCGCCTTTAGAACGCTGACCGGGACGCCATCTTGTCCAGGACTGTAAGATTGATGAAAACGCTGAATGGCTACGGTCACGTCCCAGAGGATAAATGTTATGGTTTCGAGGACATTACTGGCCCAAAGCCGGAATTTAGGAAAGGAAACGACAGTATGCTCACTAAATGTTGTAGACAAGAAAGCATTGAAGCTTTCAGATTTCAACGTAGCGTCAGCTATAGGGTTTCCTGAGGCGTCTTGAATTACGGGGTGCTGCGTTTTTCTCTGTGCTTTTACTATGCGCGAAAAGGGTTTTGCAACATTAAACGAAGGGTTTTCAGCAAATGTGACCTCATCAGCTTGCCTCTTTTCGTCGTGCAGCCTCTTAATCTCTTCAAAGATTTGTTGAATCAAGGGCAAGACGGAAGTGTCGTTTTGTAGACGAAAACGACTGGAGAGTCTACGCAGTCTACGACGGAATGATAATGGGAGGTAGACTTCATCCTTGACATTCATTATTTTCTTACGGTGAACAAAACTAGAAATGATAAGAGAGGTCAAGTATTCACATAGTCTTTGTGGTGCTGCAACATATGTATGTCAAGCCGATGCTTGAATGTATCCACAGACTTGGTTATAAAACCAGACGTTATGGCTTTCACTGAAATGGGGCTTACTGCAGGCATTACTGATTCCGAAACTTCACTCAGAGGATATCAGCACTTCAGAAGAGATAGACCAAGTTGACGATGAGGAGGACTCATAGTTTATGACACTCGCAAGCTAACCACTATGGCTGACATGCATATTCCATGACGCGATGTGGAAGCCTTAAGCATTACTATATCTGCTAAGTATTCCAGTTCACTGACGATATCGGTTGTGTACTGTTCGCCTTATCAGACTTCCGATCATGATCTCATTTTCGTAACGGAGCTCTACAAAGAGCGCGCGATTAAATATGTCCTCATTGTTGGGGATTTTAACGCTCCTGTTATTGACTGGAAAACATGGACTGCGCAGGGAATGCCAGATAACTTCCACCACAAACAACTACAATGGGCAATAGACAAACTTCTCTGTCAGAACGTCTCCTTTGGAACACGGATAAATAAATGACACCAGTCAAACTGTCTTAACCTGATTTTTCCCGAGATGAGGAAAATGTGCTTGACCTACAGGATCGACCGCCATTAGGGTCAAGTGATCACATTACGCTGTGCTTTGAGTGCTCACTGTTTTCCAAACCAAATATACCCGATACTTGGAAAAGAAACATTTGGAAGGGGGTTTACGTACTTATGAGATGACAAATGTCAGAGATATCCTGGGAAACAGAACTACATGGTTGAACCAATAAAGGTTGGGTGACATGGAGATAGTTATTGAAAAGGATTGTTTACCTCAACTGTCCTCTCAGGAGAAAGACAACCACAAACCGACCAAGGAGGATAAATTCAAACCAGCCTTTAAAAATATTTCGGTTTCTTTTATTCTTACACAATGTTTCGCCTATAGATGTGAACACGCATTTCAAGTTATGTTATGCTTTGACTCAAATATTTTTAAATGTACACCATTTTTTATATTGACTGTACACATGCGATGGTAGATTAACATGAAAAGTGTCATCAAGGACAATGCCTGTAACCCTTCAAAATATACAGCATACAATTTAATGAAGATTGTGTCAGCAGCGGCAGCTTGCGCCTGGCCCACAAATATAGATGACCCAACATTTTCATTTGTCAGATTTCTTACTGTAAACATTCAATTCAATTTTTCAATTCAATTTATTGAGGGAAATAGGCATGGGCCTTTGAGTACCCTATTTGTAACGTAAAATTAAGTGCGGTATACAGAGAAACCGTGTGGGTTGCCAAGGTACAAAAGGCGGTCATAAAATTTGACAAGTGGTGCACGACTCTCGAGGGTTAAGATAAATGCCTCATCGCTCAGGCTCGTTGCGGAACATAAAACTGTCAAGGTTCCTTTTAAAGCTTTCCAGCGATGGTGACATCACAACGTCTTCAGGGAGGGCATTCCATGGTTTAACCACTCTGACAGAGAAGGAGAACTTGCGCACATCCAGTCTCGCCTGCTGGACACGCAGTTTCAATGGGTGACCTCGGAGATGGGTCGTGGTGGCAAATTCAAAGAAGTCCGAGAATTCCAGGCAACAATCCAATCCCTTCACAATGCGGAATGTCTGCAGGAGATCACCACGCATTTGCCTATAACTCAAAGGGCAAATTCATTTGACATATTCATTTGACATTTTTGCATGTGAATAGTGAGCTCAATGCCAAAAGCCTACTTTCCTAAATAAAGTGGTTTAAAATGACTTAATTGAATTGAATAACATTTTTTTCCAAACATTTTTGACGTGCTGCTTTATAGAAACAACTTATTTGTACAGTATACCTTTCCTCACTTCATTTTGTGTTTTTTTATTAAATCTCACTTTTGCAAAACTTGTGGGCATTCTCTTTGTCATAACTGATCGAATTCACATTAACGTGTAGGGATACTAGTTAGGGGTAGCACCACACAGATAGCATTTGGTCACTCCATTTGTCTCGTACAGGTGGTGAATGCTCCTGTGGCTGCCTCTAACTGGTACCCAACTCTCACCTGTGGCTCCTCGAAGTTGGGTTCTTCCCAGCGGCCACACCCCGGGCAACCGTAACGACCGACGGGCTAAACCAGGTGAGGGTCTCCGGTGTTGTGTGTGCCTCCACAACCGGTATGTCTGACTCCCTGAACTTCCCACCTCCCCCTCTCAAAAAGTCCTACGGTGGGGGCGACAGCAACCCCGTAGGCGGCCCAAACTAACTCGGGTCGTTCTCCCACTAAAAACAAATCCGTGACCCATAGTGGAGTTCGGCAGCCGTCTGGGATGTCCGAGCAGCCCTAATTAGGAGACAGCACTGCTTGCCTCCTCGCGGAGGAAGGGGCTAGAAAAAGGTGCCCTAACAAATGCTGGGTTATCACGTCTTCTGCAGCCGGCCACGGCTCGCAAATCCCGCAAACTACGCGTTCGTAAAACTCAAACAAACAACAAAACCCCCTGTCCCGATCCCCCTCGCCATACCCTCCAGGCTGCTCGAGTGAGTCCACTCACACTAGCAGCCTGGAATGTTCGTTCCTTTTTAGACAATCCAAGAAGCAGCCGGCCGGAACGGAGGACGGCACTAGTCGCTCGGGAACTGGCGCGCTACAAGGTGTACATTGCCGCAGGGGTCAGCTGGAGGAGGTGGGTGCCGGCTACACCTTCTTCTGGAGCGGCCGGCCAAAAGGCAGAGCGACGCGACGCTGGTGTTGCCTTTGCCATCCCGGAACGACATCGTGGGACGTCTGCCCTGTCTGCCGCAGGGTATTAATGATCGCCTGATGAGCCTCCGACTGCCTCTTCGGGGAGACCAGTTCGCCACCATCATCAGCCCTACGCTCCCCAATAACGAGTTCTGATACGCGAAGGACAAATTCTACGAGGATTGCATGCCTTGCTGGCGACTGTGCCGTAAGACAACAACTTAATTGTTCTTGGTGACTTCAACGCCCGCATCGGGATGGACCACGCTGCCTGGCAGGGAGTGCATTGTGTACTCACGGTTTCGGTAGTTTTCACGATAACGGCTTTCTTCTTCTGCGCACGTATGCGGAACACCGTCTCCTGCTGACAAACACCTTCTTCCGCCTTCCGACGCGGGAGGAAGCCACGTGGATGCACCCGTGGTCGCGGCGCTGGCATCTGCTGGACTATATTCTCGTCCAGAGGTGAGATCATAGGACGTGCTTGTAATCAGGGTGATCCGCGATGCCGATGGTTGGACAGATCACAGCCTCGTCATATTTCAGATGAGGCACCGATGCAACCCCGACGAATGTCCCAAGATAAGCGGCCGCCAGGTAAATTAAATACTCTTTTTATTAAATTTGCTTGCTCACTGTTTTGAGTTCAGCAAACAAATAAGCGAGATACTGGAGGACCTGCATGCTCCAGCTGAAAACGCTACCGTGGAGACACGATGGTGTCAACTGCGAAATGTCATTCATTCAACCGCCCTCGATGTCCTTTGACGCGAACGCCGACGACACCAGGACTGGTTTGACGACAATGACGCCGACATCAGCAACTTTATCGCAGAGAAGAATGGACTACACAAAGCCTCCATGGACCTTCGGACTGACGCCACCAAAGCAGCCTTTTTCAGATGCCGGCGCCTTGTACAACAACGGCTGCGGGAGATGCAGGATGCCTGGATGACCCAAAAGGCTGAAGAAAACCTGGCGTATGCGGACCGCAATGAAATGAAATATTTTTTTCAAAACATCAAGGCCATCTACAGCCCGTGTATCAAGGGGTCCGCACCGCTGCTCAGCTCTGATGGCACAACAGTGCTCACAGAGAAATCGTAAATTCTGAAGCGCTGGGCCGAGAACTTCAGAAATGTCCTTAATTGCTCATCAGCCATCTCCGATGCTGCCATTGACCGGCTCTTTCAAGTGGACACGAAAAATAACCTGGATCCGCCGGCTTCCTTACCAGAAACCATCCGGACCTTGCAGCAGATTTCCAGAGGTAAAGTACCGGGATCCGACGCAATTACACTGGAAGTCTACAAGCACGGTGGGCCCCGGCTGATGTTAGAACTCACAACACTCTTCCAGGCTGCGCCGATGTTGGATTAACAAGCAGTACAGCCAAAACGGCTGTCATGCACCAGCCGCCACCCAGCGCGGAATACAATGCTCCTCGAATGTCAACGGTGCTTAACTCAAAAACGTGAAAACCTTCGCTTATCTTGGAAGCACGATGTCACGCTACACGAGAATCGATGACGAGGTTGCAAAACGGATCTCCAAAGCTATTAAGGCCTTCGGCCGGCTGCAGGCCTCCGTGTGGAATAGCCACGGTATTCACCTGAACACCGAACTGAAGATGTGTAAGGCCGTCGTCTTTACGACACTCCTTTACGGAGGGGATACCTGGACAGTCTACTCGAACCATGCCAGGAAGCTGAATCACTTTCATCTCAGCTGCCTTCGCAGAATATTGAAGCTGAGATGGCAAGACAGGATCCCGGATACGGAAGTCCTGTACCGGACCGGAATCCTAAGCATCCATGCCATGCTGAGGCAAGTGCAACCACGAAGGAGCGGCCACCTGGTATGAATGGACGACGAGCGACAACACAAACGACTTTTCTACGGATATGTCGCTACGGATTCTCGCCGGCCTGGAGGTCAAAAACGACGCTACATAACACTTTGGAGAAATCGCTGAAGCAATTGCAAATCAGCTTGGCGACCTGGAAGGACGCCGCCTAGGATAGACCGGTATGGAAAAGATCAGTGGAGACTGGTTCAGCAATCTATGAGGCCAACCGGATCGCCACCGCCAAGGCCAAAAGTGCGGCACGAAATTCACCTGGGCCCCGGATCAACACCACGAATGCCCAGCCCCTGTCAACTTGCACGCGCTGTCAACGCATTTCACGCCCGTGAATCGGCCTGGTTGGACATCTTCGGACGCAATGCACCAACAATCGGACAATTCCAATTTCTACGTCAAATTCTGCAAACCCTCCTTCTGACTATCCCACCCTCACTCCTGGCATAAATTCCATTACTGCCACCATCATAGAGACCAAATCCATCTACTCATCGCCTGTTACCCCCAGGACGGCAACCACCACCGCCGTTGCCTCCACTACGACCACCACCATCAGCGATGGGGAATCTCTCCTAAGCTGTACTCAGTGCGACCGCACATTCACCTCACGCATCAGTTTGATCGGTCACTTGCGCATACATCGTACAGAGACTGGTGAGCCAGTGCCTGGAGCACCATCGCACAGCAGAGATCGACGCCTACAATGCCTTCACTGCCCTCGTGCATTCACTTAACGCATGGGCCTATTCGGTAACATGCGCATCCCTGACAGCGGAATTCACCACAATGCAGACAACACTGGTACACCATGCACACCCTCCCCTCCTGCCATTCTTAGCGCTACTGCCACCCCCTCTACCATGAATGAAATCCCCCCAGCCTCAACCGATTTCTCCTGCCCACACAGCGCCCGCAACTTCAAATCCCGTATCGGCCTGGTCGGTCACCTGCAAATCCATCGCACGGAGGCCGGTGAACCAGTGCCTTGGGCTCCGGCATACAGTCAATGCACCCACCTTCACTGCCCTCACTGCTCCAGCACATTTACACACCGCATGGGCCTATTAGGACACATGCGCCGCAACGACAAACCCCGTTAAACTACCGGAGGCTAGGCTACATTAGCACACACTACCTACACCAATACATCGACAAATCCCTCACAATCACCATTTACCAGAGTATATCACGGTTTCCTAGAAACCGTGGATGGAAAATCTGCCAATCTGACGCTACCACCAGACCACGCCGTCGGCTCAGTGTATGCGCTGTGTGTGTCGACTGGTTGACCAGTGGACTGCGAGTAAGAGGGCGATGGCTGATCCATAAGCCCTGAAAGTGTGAATCCTGGTGTGTGCGTTATTGGGGCCAGGTCGTTCTGTGGCGCGCGAAAATGGTACGCCGATCCGTCAGCCAATGCGCCCACTCTAAAATTTGGCAACTGACCGGCTCGGACAGTCCCTGATGGCAGGGGTTTGGGAGAGAGTGAGTTCGACTCCTCAGCGCGTGTTCCTCACTATAAACAATCTGACGCACTTGAAACTATCACAGTGCGCTACAAGCCCTGGCTTGGAAGGTTGCCAACTGACGGGATAACTCGGACCGTGTGGTCAGCCCAATGTGTGTTTTGTGTGGAGTAACTGACTGGTGGACTAAGAGTCAGGTTGCAATGGCTCCTTCTTAATGTGACCTTTATTGTACTTACACTCCATGGGATACGAGCCAGGTTTGCTGGCACGCCCAAAGGCGTCTCCGGCCGCACCAGCCACCTCTGCCCTCTCCCATCTCCGGTCTTCTTGACTCTGTCTTGACACCGGGCTCAGGTGGGGGCGGAGGAGAGAGTGCGGTAGCTGCAGCGCAATGGTAATATCACTTTAAACTAATTCACGCGCAAGTCACCGTCCCTGCACCACCTGGTGTGGAGCATACGGTGGACCTCGTCGAAATCGACGGTCAAACTGCCGTGGCAAACGTGTATCTCCGCAACTTCATCGAACGTAGCAGACAGAGCAGGCAAAGCCGAAGGCCAGCAAATGAACAGCCAAATATATGGCGAGCATTGCCATACATTGACGGTGTTTCGGTGTCAGTCTCCCTTCTCATAAGACCGATGGGGATCGGCATTGCCCAACCTTAATTATCCCGTATTAGCCGAAATTTTACCACATAGAAATACTGTGAGGTGCAGTACAATATTTACCTCCGATGATGAAATCGTGTTTGATTTTGAAACGTCAGGACAATAAAACAATGGTTCCCGTGATCGCATCTTCTTCTCTTTTTATTCCGGGAACGCGCATGTTCACTTATATAAGCAGTATTTTCGGGCGCGATGCGCTTGAGTCAGCACGACGTTTGGAAATATTTGCCCTTCGTCTGTCGTCAACGTACGCGCAAATTCAATTCCTCCACAGATGCCTTGACAATAACGTGCTTCCGTAAAGCCTGTCCTACAAGCCTGCGGTGAATACATTTGGTAGTCCATAGAAACTTGCTGCGGCCGCGTCTATTGGTTTAATGGCCTGTCGTACGGACTTAGTAATGGCTTTGCTCTTTTGCATTTCAGCGAGTGTTTTGTGAAGTTCCGTTACAAGTTTCCTCATAGGTTCATCGTCGCAGGGCACGTACGCATGTTAGTTCTCCAGTAAGGCCTTGGCCTTCTGGATGTAGTTTGTCTCATTCATCACAACTGTTGAGCGTCCTAGGTCTTGAGAGCCCTCTGTTCTGCTCTGGAAATGATGGCAAGTTGTTTGTGCGCCATCACAAAAGAGGTTATCTTCTGCCGAATAAAGTGGTTTGTTTTGTCAGATTTCCCCGGATGTTTCCCTGGATGTGCCATTCGTCTGTCATTAATGTACGCACAAATTCAATTCCTCCACAAATTTCTTGATAATCACGTGCTTCCGAAATCTTGTCCTACAAGCCACCGGTGATAACAAGTCTGGCGAAACGGTAGGTGACAAAACATAGCAGACAAATGATTCGGATGCTCCTCCAAGACTGCCATCTTCAACTGCGCAAATACAATTGGGTTTTGAGCCTAGTGGTTGCACAGTGCGCTGAACTAATCGGTGAGGACGGAGTCAGGCTACTGCCGCATTTGATTGATAAGTGGGCCAGAGAGCAACGCGCAATAAGAGATGCAGAGCTGGCGGATAAGCTTCGAAATATAACCTTTTAATCTCAAGAAGAGAACGAAGTTCTGGTGCACAGTATGTCATCGAAGCAGTTGTCACCTGCACAATTGAAAGTGCTGAGTCATGAAGCTTGCTTTAACATCGCAGACGCCGATCCGGTAAATCTCGTGGCCACTGTCCAGTCGATTCTCAAACAAACCGGGAATTCCGACGAAACAAAGCACCTTATTCGGCAGCAGATAACCTCTTTGGTGATGGCGCACAAACCACGTGCAATCATTTCCAGAGCGAAACAGAGTGCTCTCAAGACACTGAGGGCTGACACCAGCATCGTGATTCTGCCAGCAAACAAAGGACGCTCCACAGTAGTGATGAATAAGGCAGACTCAATCCAAAAGTCAAAGGCCTTACTGGAGGGCTGACAGGCGTTCCTGCCATGTGACGATGAACCGATGAAGAAACTTGTAACGGAACTCGACAAGACCCTCGCCGAAGTGCAAAAGAACAAGGCAATTACAAAGTCGGTACGACTGGCAATTAAACCAATAGACGTGGCCGCAGCAAGGCTCTACGGACTACCAAAAGTACACAAGCTGGTATTCCCCTCCGGCCAATCGTGTTATTGCGCGCTGCACAAACCTTTAATCTGCCGACATTGGTTTTCTAAAATTTGCAGTCGCATACCTCGGAAGCGACCACGACGGTTTGTTCAGCAACTCTATTCCTGCAACAGCTCCAGGGAGTGAAAATTACTACATGTGAAATGATGGTGTCATTCAATGTCACCTCTCCCTTCACCTTGATCTTACAAGACCTGGCAGTCAAAACGGTAAACGAATTGCTCGAGAGCAGGTACAAAGAGACGAATGAGACGTTAAAACAGAGACATCTCATCCAGCTCGTAAATTTATGTCTAAAGATGTACTTCACTTTCGAAGGAACAATGTACGAGCAAGTCAAGGGGATGCAACTGGGATCGCCACTCTCGGTCTTCATCGCAGAGGCAGTTCTCCAAATAGTAGACAACCTGGTTTTCGCAAACTACAAACCTAAATTCTGCACTTGGTATGTGGACGATACCTTTGTCACCATCGAGCGGGATACGTTCAAGGAATTTAATGACAGCCTAAATTCTATTTTCCCTGACATCCAGTTTACAATGGAGGTGGAAGTAAAAACCAGCTGCCATTCCTAGACGTTCTCGTCCATGGAAAACCCTAGTGGGGACCTTTAAAACGAAGGTGTATAGGAAAGCCACAAGTACCCGCCAAATCCTGAGCTAACATACCAAACATTCGTCATGCCACAAAACGCAGTTGTGTTTGAACGCTTAAAAGGCTTTTATCGCACAGCGATACTTTTCATGTGCGTCAGTTTTCGTTTAGAGTGAGGAAAATGCGCTGAGCTGTTAATTTCACTCTCTCCCCAAACCCCACAATTAGACCACCATCCAAGCCAGTCAGTTGTCGTATGTGGGATTTGCATGAGCTGGCTCCCATAACTCTCAAACCAGGAGTCACTTAATCATGGGATATGGAGGAGCCATTGCCGTCTGAAATCATCTTCACTGGTAAGCCACGACACATACAATCAAATAACGTGGCTTACGTCGTGATCTGGTTTTAAGCATCTGAGTGGCAGCCTTCAAGCCAAGTTTTTCTATGAAACCATTATATTTTTCAGGTTAATGATGATGGTGAGGCTGTAGTCTATGCAATGGTGCCGTTAATATGCACTGCTTTGACTTGAACTCCGGTAGTTGACCACAGGTATTTGTTGAGCCGGATGTGTCCTAATCAGCCCATGTGGTGTGTAAAAGTGTGAGAGCATTGATGGCAGTGTAGGCGGACGCATCGAATGCATGTCAGAGCCCCAGGCACTGGTTCAACAATCTCCTTGCGATTGATTTGAAGGTGATCGACCAGGCCGATGTGTGAGTTGAAGTTGCTGTAACAGTGCAGGCAACAGAAATCGGGAGGGGCAAAGAGGATTTTATTCATGATAGTGGGGGCAGCAGTGGAATTAATAATGTTGCTGCATGCACTGGTTCACCAGTTTCTGTAGGATGTATTTGCAAGTGACCGACCAGGCTCTTACTTTAAAGAATTTTCGGGTGCATTGAGGAAAGTTTAGGATAACGTGGCCATCGCTTATGTTGTTGGTGACGGCGGCGGCGATGGCGGTGGTAACCAGGGGCTCGCGCCCGACTGTTAGCACTTTCCAAGCAAACCGACAATTTACATTCCGGTACACCAATGAACAGAGTATATTATCGAAGCTCGACGAGCTTAAGATTCATGTCTGCGATCTTTCTCCAGATATAATTTCCTTAACAGAAACTTGGTTGTCCCAAGTCGTGGATGACCGAGAGGTTACTATGGCTGGCTACCAACTTTGTAGAAAAGACGGGAAAGAGCGTCAAGGAGTCGGCGTACACACATTTCGTGAAAAAGCGAACTTACAGTTTTAGAAATAGTTTATAAACTGGCGTCTACTTCCGAGACGATATGGAAGCACCATAAAAGTGCCAGGTACATCGAGTCTAGATGTCCTTACAGTCTACCGCCCACCGAGAAAAGACCCCATAACACATACTTAACTGCTAGAGGAGCTCGAAAAGATTGGTACACTGTTAGATATCCTGATTATGGGTTACTTCAATGCGCCTCATATCGACTGGAGCTCCACCTGCGCACATAGTTCTGAGTTAGCCTTTGACGGTTTTTTTCTGAGCACGACAGCAAGCTACTTCTCACACAGCACGTCACTTTTTCCAACAAAGGGTGAGCGAAGGACAACAGGTCAATTGCCTGGAACTAGTTCTCACAAAGTCGCAGGACAGCATCCACGAAGTGTCATGTCAACCGCCGCTAGGTAAATGTGAACACGTGGTACTGCGATGGGAGTACTTATTTTTTGACCTCTATAGCAGCAAGAGCCACAAAAATCAGAAGGAATATATGGCAAGGCGATTTCGGTGGAATGAGGGCCGAACTCATCTGCACTCAGTGGGAACCTTTATTCTTTTCAAACCTAACCGAGGACTGGGAAACGTTCCGGGACATACTGCACAGGCTCATAAAAAATAACTGTTTGATTTTGTGAAAAAGGTTGAAGAACAGACCGCGATGGCTTGCGCATGCCTTAAAACTCGAAGTTAACAAAAAGCGGATATTGTGGAAAAAAACGCATACGGAAGGAATTCTTGCATCTCTATATGCGTGCAAAATGCTGAGAAATCGGGTCCAAAGGGCCTTATTTTTACAACAAACAGGCTTTGGAAGTATACCTGCAGAACCGGGTCACCATGAACCCGAAATTATTTTACGGTTACCTAAGGCAGAATACAAGGAACAAGGATCCGATACCCTTTCTACTGACTGCCGAGGTCATAGACCTTATTGAAGACGGGGCGAAGGGTGATCATCTTTTGGATTTGTTCCAGTCGGTTTTCACAAATGAAACGACTTACGATAACCCTACCAATAGCTTCGAAGTGGAAACAATAGCCGAGACTGTTCATTTCACCGAGACTACTGTCCTGAAGGAACTTTTGGGGTTAAAGGAATCCACGTCTCCTTGTACCGAATAAACTACCTGCAAAGCTGTGGAATCAGTTAGCGAGAGAGTTGGCAAAACCACTGTCTACGCTTTTCCAAACATCCTTCCAGACCGGAAGTCTACAAGCCGACTGGAAATCCGCATGGATTACGCCACTTTATAAGGTTGGAAGCCGGGTCTCTGAAAAAAATTATTGACCGGTCAGCTTTAGTTCAGTTTGTTGAAAAATAATGGAAACAAATTATTAAACAACAACTAATGTAGTTCCTAGAACATAAAAATCTGCTATCCGAGGTCCTGCACGATTTGCGTATATGTATATCATGCATCACAAATTTGCTCTACGGTTTAAAACGTTGGACTGAAGCGGTCGATAGAGGAAAATGGTGCACGCGGTCTATATTGACATCAAAAAGGCTTTTTTATCGCGTGCCGCACCACCGCCTTCTTTAAAAACTCAACCGCATAGGCTTAAGATTTAGACTTCCGACATGGATAAAAAAACGTCTTAAATTTCCGCTCACAACTGTGCATATCAGCGACAAACAGTCGATCAAGGTTAAGATTGAGAGTCATGTTCCACAAAAGACTCTGTTCCCGGCCATATTTTGTTCATTGTCTACATCAACAATTGGGCCAATAGACTGGACTGTGATATTGCCATGTTTGCCGATGATCTCAAACTTTGGCGCGTCATTTAAACGGCGGTTGACGAAGAGAACTTGCAAGTAAACTAAAATCAACTCCAGAAATGGTCAAATGACTGGCTCTAGCCGATTCATGATAGCAAGTGCAACATCATACAATTCAGGAAAAGCAATCATTCGAACCGTACAGATAACAGTCTGAATGGCATTCCATTGAAAATAGTGGATGCCAAAAAGGAATTGGGAGTCTGGATCATGCCCTTACTTAAACCTTCCCTACATTACGCTAATGTAGCGAAGTCAGCCATGTCGATTCTATACCTCGTTAAACGAGCTTTTCTAGCCTTCACTACCGACTGCTTTGCTAAAGTCTTCGGAACACTCGTGCGGCCGCAGTTGGAGTCCGCTATCAAGCTTGAGACACTGGGCAGTGAAAGACATCAACATCCTAGAAAACATCCAAAGGCAAACAACAAAACTTATCCTTAGACATTGCTCACTGCCTTATGAGAACACGGTTATCGAATCTCAATCTCTTTTCCTTTGCGCTATAGACGGCTTCGGGGACCTGATACTAAAAATTTAGCATACTACGCGTCAAGGACTGTTGTCTGTTCTCAGGTGATTTCTTCGAGGCTAGCCACAAAACGAGAGTGAGGATGTCATCCTCTCAAATTACGTATGACTCGGACAAGGCTAGACACTCGAAGTACTTCTTCTCCAAAAGAGAAGTTAAAGAGCTTGGAATAGTCTTTCTCTATATGTTTTTGGGTCCGGACTCCTTGGAGTTTTTTAAGCAAACTTTTAGATCCGATTTTATTGTGCGAGCTACAGAGACGAACTGACAGCTGCAAGTGTGACGTCAGCAAATAAGGATTTTACGATACTACTAGCTATATGTAAGTAATAAGTCTTTAGGTTTGTTTTTTTCGATTGAGGTCGTGCACTCTCCCATAATTTTCATGCTGGGGTCCTCGAGGTCTTTGCTGCTTAATTATTTGCACACCTTGGTGACACCGTGAGTGTTCGCATCAGCGAAACCTGGTGGCCGTCATCCATGAGGTGTTTGAACGTTCTCCCTTGATTCGAACCGCAATGGACCGAGGATGATCTGGGCACTTATTTCCGCCTTTGAAATCCCTCAACGGACTCTGCAATCAGCTAAGAAGCTTCTGGCTAATTCATGTCACCTCCACAATGCCCCCCCGTTGGACCCCCCTATGGGCGACAGTTTTTTCCTCTTAATATCACCAGGAGTTTTCTTTTACTGTCTTCTCTTTTTCCACTATGTTTGCCTCGCAAACATATCGAGATAATATTTTTTTTTATAGCACAACTCGCATATACAAGAAGGGAATTCAAAGTCGACTTACCTACATCTCCCTCAAATAAACTGATGTTGATACTTCAAGTTGCTCTGTGACTGCGTGTTAGGTCTCTTAATTACTCTTAGTGTACAACGGAACAAACATGTTCCTAAGCCAGATCGGTGAGCATCTATCTTTCATTATACGTATTGCTGGTAGCAAAATTGATAAAAAACAGGCCGTTTGCTTAATGGTGAGCAAGTGGAACCAACAAAGACAATAGAGACCGGAATGGCCATTTATGACTTATATGCCGTCATGAAACAGTCATAACCAATACCAAGTGTAGCACATCTGGTATTCAAACCTGTAATCTTTGGTAATTGAGTTAAACATTTTTACATTGAGCCGCGAGCTCGTGGTTTTGTTGGTTGCCATCGGAAATATAACGAAAGTGTGTTGCTCACCGATCTACCCAATAACATCAATGTTTCATTGGGCCCTGGAGCTCTAACTAGAGCCCTCTCAGGCAGTCGCATAGCGACGTTTAGCATATGTTGATACAGTGGAAACGGAAAATGAAAAAGGGGAGACCGACATGGGCAGTTTGGGCTAATTAACTGTCATCAGACAGTCATAACCAATCCCAAATTTGACCGAGCTGTGATTTGAACCCGCAACTTTTGGGTATTGAGTTTAATGCTCTACCAATGCGCCATATGCTCGCTGCTTTGCGGTTTCGATCAGGTATATGATGATAGTGTGTTGCTCACCGATCTGCTTAATGAGCTCAGACTGGAGCTTTCACAGGCAGTCGCAGGAAAAAAACGGAGCAAACCTGTCCCTCAGCCAGAGCGGTGAATATCTAACTATCATAATTAATATTCCTGATCACCAAATTGATAAATAAATGGACACGTTGCATAATCGTAGACTGTTACATTCATTGACCGAAGGTATCTGAGTAGAATTTCGGGTGATGCACATCCGGGATTGGTAAGAACTGGCTTTTGATGGCAAAAAAGCCAACAATGACAAGTCCAAAATTCCTTTTCTATGTCGGTTCAACCTCAGTAACATTTTTTAAATTTTCTCTGCGACTGTCTGTGTGGGCTCTAAAGTAAACTCCAGTGTACAACGGAAATAGCATGTTCATAAGCCAGATCGGTAAACATCTCAATTTCATAATTCGTTTACCCGATAGCAAAAATGCTAAAGCAATGGACCCATGGCTCCATGATTAAGTGTAACACTCAATGACTAAAGCACGCCGGTTCGAATCTCGGGTAATGCACATCGGTAATTTGTTTTAACTGGTTGGTAATGGCTAAAAAGCCTGAAAAATCCACTAAGATATTCCTTGTCTTTAAATTTCAGGTTATCAGCATATTCTTCAAGTTTCTTAGCGTGTGCGTGTGAGGGCTAGGAAGTTCGCTCCAGGGTAGAACGGAACATACATGTTCATTGTCCGATTGGTGAACATTTAACTATCATAATTTGTTTTCCCGCTTGAAAAATTGATTAAGCAACGGCCAATGGCTCAATTTTAGAGTCTGACACTCAATTACCAATTGTCGCGTGTTTAAATCTCAGGAAATGCACATCCAGGATTGGTAATGACAGGCTAATAATGGCTTATAAGCCATTACTATCCATTTCGGTAATCCCTGTCTTTTTGGTTACACCGTATCAGCATATACTTTAAGTTGCTCTGTGACTGCGTGTTAGGGCTTAAAGAAAGCATAAGCGTACAACGGAACAAACATGTTCATTAGCCAGATCGAATAGCATATATCTATCATAATGCGTACTCCCGATCGCCATATTGATAAAACAACGGGCCAATGGCTCAATGGTAGAGTGTAACACTCAATGACCAAAGGACGCGTCTTCAAATCGCGGGTGATGCCTATCCGAGATTGGTTAGGACTGCCTGGTGATGAGTTATAAGTCGAAAATGGTCATTCCAGACTACGTTAACTAGGTTGGTTCTACCTTGTCATCATATAATTTAAGTTACTCTGCGACTGCCTGTCAGGGCTCTTTAGTAAGTTTCAGGGTACTACGGCACAAACATGAGCCTAAGCCAGAATAGTGAATATCGTACTATCGTAATTCACATTACTGATCACAAATTTCCACAGTGGTTGATTGTCTTCGACACAAATTTTCATTAAAATGTCGGGTCTGACCCTAAAACGTCATGTCCGAATCATCTGACTCCATGTCTTGAACTTAATAATTTCAGAAATTATTTCCTTGATAATTATCTGGAGTCCATATACCAGAAACTGCATAGAAAACGCTGTGGGACCCACTGACGAGCCGAAACACTCGTACCTGCGTCATCCAGCAGCAGAAACATCGGCAAAACACGTGTCTGGGCTTTGAGCTAGTATTTATGTCAGAAGTAAGGTAAAATACACGTGCCATATTAGAGTCCTACTACTTGTAGAACTACTTGTTTGTAGAATGGGCATTACGTGGTTCTTCCACAGTGGTTGATTGTGTTCGACCAAAATAATCATTTGAATTTTGGGTCTGACCCTAAAAAATCAAGTTTTAATCATCTGAATCCATGTCCTGCACTTATTAATTTCAGAAATATTTTTCTTGATTATTCTCTGGAGTCCATATACCAGAAACCGCAATGAGAACGCTGGGGGACCCACTGAGGAGACGAACCCCTCGTGGCTGCATCACGCAACTGCAGAAACATCGGCGAAACACGTGTCTGGGCTTTTTAGATAGTACCTTTGTCAGAAGTACGGTTTAATATATATGCCATATAAGATTCATAATACTTGTAGTACGACTTGTTTGTAGAATGGGCATTAAATGGTTATTCCACAGTGGTTGATTTTCTTCGACCCAAACGTTCATTGAAATTTCGGGTTTGACCCCAAAAAGTCATATCCGAATAATCATCAAAATTCCCGATCGCAATCGAAAAATAAACAAGCCCGTGACTCAATGGAAGAGTGTATGATTAAATTACGAAAGGTCACTGGTTCAAATCACAGGTGTTCAACTTTTTGGGATTGTGTATAACAGGCTGATGACGGTTGATAAGCGAGGGCTCTAGTCTGATCTCAAAGGAACAACGTAACATTCATGTTCCATAAGCAGATCGGTGAGCCGCATACATTCATTATATTCCCATTCGCAACCGAAAAAGCAACGAGCTTTCGGCTCAAAAGTAGAAAGTTCAAATGATTATCCAAAGACAGTGGATTCGTACCCCAGGGATTACACACTTGGGAGTTAGTATGTCTGTCTGATGACGGCTAGTTAAACATTATTTGGCATTCCTGTCTCTATTATCTTTTACCGTTCCGCTTTATTAACATATGCTACAAATCACTATGCGACAGCCTGCAAGAGCTTTTGTTTGAGCTCCAGAACACAACGGAATGTGAATGTTCATTAAGCAGAACAGAAAGCACACACTATCATCATATTCACTATCGCAACCGAAAAAGCAAATGAAACTTAGCTAGATGGTAGATTGTTCGAATCAATAACCAAATGTCGCGGGTTCAAATCATATGTGTTTTACACTTGGAATTTGAAATGTCTGGCTGGTGACGGCTAATAAGCACGAAATAACCATTTCGTACTACCTTGTCTGTGTCTGTTCCACATTATCAATTTGTGCTACACTCGCCTTGCGACCGCATGCGAGGGCTATAGGCTGAGCTCCAGGACACAAAGGAACATTCATGTTCCTTAAGCTGATCGGTGAAGAACACACTGTCATCGTCTTTCCCATTGCAACCGATAAAACAGCGAGCCCGTCTATCAATGGAAGAGCGTTTACTCAATAACCAATAGTCGCGTTTTCAAAAGCCAGTAGTTTTACACTTGAATTTGGGGATGACTGGCCGACCACGGCTTTTAAGCCAGAAATGGCCATAACGGACTCTCTTTACTCATTGGGTTCCCATTTGTTGAAATATGGTAAGCGTTGGTATGCGAATTTCTGCGAGCAGTCGAATCTTAGCTCCAGCACACAACTGAACATAGATGTTACTTAAGCACATTGTTGAGCCACACACTATTTGCATTTATCCGATTAAAATCGGCACAACCTCGAGCCCGAGGCTCAATTGTAGTGTATTCCACAAAACTTTAAAAGGTCACGGGTCGAATCCCAGGTTTTCTAAACTTGGCATTGTGTATGACAAGTTGATGACGGCTAATAATAAGAAGAAAGGACCTCCAAAGGCAACACTTATATCAATGATTTAGAATTAAGCTAAATAAATGTAGTTAAATTATCACTTTTGTCGCACTAAAAGTGTATTTTTTAGCTTATTATACAAAAAATGCATTAAGATTACTTTCGGCAAATACGAGTGACACTAATCCTTCATGATGAACCATCGGATAATACAGCAAATTTAAACAATATGTTACAGTGATATAAACGAATTTGTTGGGTTTTTACAACGTTAAAATCTCACGTGGTCTTCGGAAATTAAAATGTTTACAAGAAAGTGTCCCTGGGTTATTTGTCACAAAAGAATATTAAAAGTCTTAGAAAGTCTGGAAATATGTGATGAATGGCTAACTTTCATTAAAATAATGCATATATCCTAAGTGTTTACAGGTAGTACCTTATTCACGGCACTGGTCATAGTCTTAAATCCATAACACATGTTGAACCTGTATTCTGACACTTTTTAACAAAGCTGCGTGTGGTTCGGTTTACATAAAATTTCAAATAGACTGTTCTACCAAATGAAACTGATTATATTTTTGGAAATACAAAATCATAAATGATGATGTGAATATTTATTTAATACTGCAAAGTACAATTCAAATTCATAATAAGCAGGTTTATATATTTATACTTTAAAAACACCTTTTATTTCCGATTGACTTCCAACGAGGAAAGAAAGAATAACTTCATAAATTGCTAAGTATATTCTGAATCTGACTAGCTTTCGCTGACTGAAAATATGCACAATTAGTTTTAGAATGATGGATGATGGTCACGATAAGAATGTGAGTTGATAGGCGTTGTTGTTAAAAGAATATGCTGCAAAATGTTGCAAACATTTCGCTTAATGTGAAATAATTGTTAAAAAATGACTGGTATGTATAAAAATGAATTTTCACTTTAGTTCAAAAGCAAGTGACTTAACCTGCTATGCCTTAAGCTTTTTGCCGCCAATTTTGTGCAGTCATAGTTGATTTGTTATAGTCATTGTGAAAAGTGATCAAACGAGCCCTGTTTATAATGCTACAAGGTGATGAAGTAAGAGACCCAAAATTAATTGCCAACATTAGAATATGCGTTTAATAACAAGATAATCACAAACCACGTCTCGTAAAATATTCGAAATGTAAGCAATTTATATTTTTTTAGCAGCTGAAATATGCACATGCCATGGGAATGTCAGCAAACATACATTATTTTAAATAAACAATAAAAGCCTTGCATTTAAGAGCGTCCTCGGCTCACTTTCAGAACACGGTTTAATCAAAAGTGAAATAATTTAATTACACATGTTGGTTTACTGTGTGAGGAGCCACATATAGGGGATATATTATAATATGTGTTTGCAGATTATAAACTGGTTTTTTTCAAATGTGCAGGAGGTTTATTATTTAAAGCAATTTAAACAATTTTTGAAAAAAAATACTATTGTATGTAGCCGTGATTGCAATTCAGAACGGAAAGTGGGGGCAGATTTGAAGTAGCCAAATAGTGAAAAAACTTTTCAAGGGGATAATCATATTCAAAAATATTCTGGAAGAACTGGGTTAGAACATCAGCTCTTTCCATCAAATAAGAAAGAAGCCGTTTATTTTTCACTTAAAGAGTTGCAATTGTGGACGGGATCTTGTTGACGGTGGCGAAAGCGGACGTGAATATTGACATTTTGGCTATCAGCATAGGATTATGAATTTGGTTATAAGCAAACCAAATGGACGCCATTTTTAAGAAAGCGCTCTATCATATCTCGTTATCGTAGATCGATGGTCACACGTTATACGTTTTTAAGGAAAAGGACGCTAAAAAATTCCAATGGTGAATTCTACGGGCCATCAAGATGGAGTGATATATCTGTGAAGAGTCACAGTAAGTAAGAGTTTATATAACCTCGATGATCATGAATGTTTGGAAAGATGCCACCATGCTAAAAGAACAAACGCCTAGAAGCCAACAGAACGCCTACGACTAACGACCAATATACTGGGTAATAACATCAATAACTGAATGAAAAAGGGTAAAGTTACGCGAACCAGAGAGTGAAGGCGATATTCAAATCTTCGCACTCAGGTTCGCCAACTAACATCTCCCATTATACAAATTGGCAGACCAAAGTACTATCTAGCTGCTGCCAAGGATATTTATCTGATCTAACAAGGGGTCATGTTTTTCAGAAAGCGTAAACGCAAAATTTGCTGAAATCATAGTTTTATTATTTAAATATAAATTTCGTGTGATATATACACACATATCCCACGAGTATGTGTTTTTAATTTAGGCCTATATCTTCTTTTTGATTATCTTTTTTTTAATAAATTCTGCAGCCATTTTATCTTGGTTCGTTCAAAAGCGTGCAGAAGGCTTGAGATAAAACCTCGATATTAATGATAAGTGTAAATCTTTATTTTAAACATCAAAATACTAATATTGGTGGTTTTCAAATGTCTGAGAAATTAACACAGTATTTTAGCGTGCGTATGAGACAATCTGGGTGCAGTGTTCTGACAGATTAAGACCTGAAGAATATGATACGCATATATACTTAATATGTCCTCGAAAAAAGGTTTTGGTTTGTTTATGATTAAATGAGATCATAATAATGGAAACCAATGCATAAGGGTGGCAGTTTTTGTCAATTTTAACGGCACTTCAATAGCGAAATATCTATTCCATTTCAAAAGATTAAACATTTGTTGCGCGTTTTAAAGTTAAAAGATTTGGAAGAGCAAATTTTGACGCATTCGTTCGTGTTATAAAGTGTACTCTCAGTGTTACGTGTACGGTATTCTGCACAAACAAAATTGTGGTAAGTGAGAAAATGTCCGATTATAGACTGAGGAGTGGGATGAAATTAAGTGTGGCAGAGAATTCATATAAAGCATAGGTTATCACAGAGCAGAAAATAAGTGAAAGCTCTGTTGAGCAAAAATGCTTTCCTGAAAAAAAAAACAGTTTAAAGACTGGTGCATTGAGAGATGTCAAGCTGCCGCACAGAATAAAGTAAATAGCCGACTTATACAAAATTTAAGCAGTTAACAATGCCCCTTCCGTAAAAAGGAATCCGCAACGGTTGAGTTAATTATCACGCACTGTTTAACGTTTAAGGAGCAGTGTTCTTTATCCAAGACTCTAAAATAACTAATTGATCGACCTATTGTCTCTATTGTCAGTCAATAGCGTGCAAAAACACTTAAGAAAAATGATAATTTCCCCTGAAAAGTTCTGCCGTATTTTTTTAATATGCTCATTCTGCTATGGATACCAACAAACTTACGAACCAATAGCCTTTCACCCAATAAAATATATAAAAATCACTGTGAAAACGACCGATCTATTAAAAAGGAGCATTGATACGGGAGAAAAATACGGCTTTCATGAATACGTACCGGAAGGTAAAGGCGATATATCATCCTTGCACTCATAAAAATGACTTCTTCCCAAACTGACATCTCACATTATACAAATTGCCAGACCAAGCCTGTAGACATTATGAACGAGATAACACTCTAAGCAAATAATCGATTTTTCTGTAGTCACAGTAATACATGCGATCGAAGAAGGTGCGAAAATGTTTCAGGAAGTGAAGAGAAAATAGTTGCTGTAGTTGTAGTTTGATTACATGAATATTAATGTAATGCGATAGGAACCCATATTTCTCGTGCTCTTTTTCATCTACGTCAGGCCTACTTCTTCTATTTGATCAGTTATTTGTTTTTTAAAAAAAATGCTGGAACAACTTTATCATCGTTTATTTAATAGTGTGCAGGATTCTTAAGATTATTGAACAGTATCTATGATGAGGTCTTGCGTATTAATTTAGAACGCTCATTTTTATATTTGCAAATTCAAAATTTCCGAAAATAATCACAGTATGTTGGCTGTCTTATGATGCATCATGGGGCAGAGTTGTGCCAGTTTAAGACAAGAAGAAAATGGATTGCAAAGGCCCGTTATATCTCAAGGCAAATAAGTTTTTATTGTCTCTGATCAACTGAGACTGATGATTATCGACAACAACCATAGAGGACCATACATTGTCAGTTTTCAGGAAAGTGCAAAAAGTGTATAGGATCAAGCTCACTTTCAGAAAAAAATGTTGCTCGTGGAATGATTAGAATTTAAGGCGAGACCAATTTGGCAAAAGCGCATTTTTTAATCATTTTTCCTTCAGTTTTATGGATTGTGTGTTCTACACAACATACATTTGTGTCTGTAAATGCTTGAATTCTGTCGAGTGAAAAAATGTCCGATTACAAATGCGGAGCCAGCGTGTGGGAATGTTTATATAAGGAGCAGGCCATAGTTAAGACAGTGTTTTTCACAGAGTCAACACAAAACATTTGTGTAAGGTGTGCTATTTGTTAGTAAATTAGTGAGGGCTCTCTTCAAAATAGTAATGCTTTCGTTAATAAGGCAAATTGCATTGAAGGCGAATATATTTTATTAACGAATTAATTGACGCATTTGATCTTATATTGTTTAAACATGTGAGAAAAAACTTCGAATTTGATGTATTTAATACTGCGAAAGTCATTAAAAAGCTTGGGTAGATGCAACCTTTCTGACCGAAACACGCCTAGCAGCCAACGTAAAAGGAAAAATATTTCACCAGTGACTATCGACTAAACTATTGGATAAGAGCATCGATAGGTGAATGAATACGGCGGTAGTTAATGTTAACCAGAATTTTTTGGTGAGATTTCTTTTAACGCCTTCTTTTAAATGTATTGTTTGCCAACGGACATCTTCCATTTAGAAATTGTCAGATCAAGCCTTGTGAAAGTGTCAACAGTCAATGCATTTTATGTGAGAAAAATAGGTGCATTATTTGTTTCTGGAAGCGCTGAACAACAATTTGCTAAAGTCTTAGCTTGATCACATGAATATGAATTTTATTTGATTGAAAACCACATATTTCATGAGCTTAAATGTCTTAGTCAGGCCTTTGTCTTCAACTGTATTATGTATTATTTTTTAAAGACATGTTGGGCCCATCATTTCACTTTTATTTCAAAAAAGTGTGCATAAGTGTGAAGACAAATCAGCAGTAATAATTATTCATTATGAGGAATATTTTCAAAACCCTCATTTTATTATGAGAGCTTTAAACAGTTCTGAGAATGAACACAGCATGTTGGCGTTCTTATAATAAGATTTGGGTACAGCATTCTGGCAGATTAAACACAGAGTATGATATGCACAAATCCTAAATATTGCAACGCAACATCGTTCATGAATCTCTTTGATTGACCGAGACAGATCATCATGGACGATAACTATAGGAGACCATTTATTAAAAGTTTTCAGGTAAGTTCAAAAAGCACGAACGTAGAGGATCAAACTGACTGTTAAGGAAACTCTTGCTTATTATTTTTTGGTTATTTGCAGGAGATTAAATTTGTTGGTCGGTCAATGATAAGTGTTTACAAAAAGAACACATTAACACATACTTACTGTACATTCATTTTTCGTGCAGTGTTACGGTTCCGAAATAAGCAAACAATTTAGGTTTTTCTGCAAGCGGTTTCAATTGTTGCGTGAGAATATGAACGATCGTTGACCAAGGAGCCAGCATAAAACATATCGGAGGGATTCCACCTAGTCAGCACCCAGCATTTGTAAAATATTTTCCTGAATTCAGTAAACAAGTGACAGCTGACTTGAACAGAAGAAAGCCTTTCTAACTTTGGAAAATAATATGTAAATCATAACAGTCATTTTATCAAACTGACCTTTATTGATAAACTGTGACTGAGAATCATCCACAAAGGCCTTATTGGTTATTGTTTTACAAAAACTGGAAATGCCCATTTTGCAACGCTACTGAGCAAATACCTGAAGAAAATTTTTTTATTCTATTTAAAACGATTAAAATGTTGGCGGTATATATGGATAAGCAACGTTTAATTCTGTTTTTAATATCCTTAGCGTGCAATGTGTCATAAGTCTCAGTTTTGTCTGCAAAATGCATGTGTGATATGTTTATTTTTATGTAAAGGTTGCTTCCTACCTCGAAGAGACGCTTGTTCTGATTATCACTCATAACTTGGCTGTGAGTTTCATAAAACATCATATGAGCATTCTGGAAAATCTTCTAATCTATGTTCACATTACCTGATAGCATTGAGGCTCACTTGATGTTAGTTCATTCTGCTGATATCTTGTGATAATAGCCTCAAAAATGGTTTCATAATCTTTCATCTAATAAAGACTTAGCACCACCAAAAGCTAGTCAGGTTTTATTTGATTAACCTCGTCTATTTAGGCACGTTTCATTAAAAACTATGAGCCATTTTAGAACAGTAGTTAAAGATATTTGGAATACATAGTTAACAAGGAAATAAGCATTCAAAAAGCAAACGGTTAAAGCAAGGATGGCGTTCTGCGCGCTAAAAATGTACAAATAGAACGAAGGAGAAAAATACCTTGTTCTTTAAAACATTATGATCTACAGTTGATGAGATAAGTACGATAAAGCTTTATAGTACTGCGATTTTCAGGAGCGTATGACAGCTTGTGCTACTGATGATAAACATCAGGAAGGTGAAACAGAAGAACATTTCGCAAAAAGCAGGGTCACAACAAGGAGGGAAACGAAGAGGTGACGAGATGACTACCGTGATTTGCCCCTGCTGGTTACAAGGTCCACCATCATGGTGGCGAAAATATTCAAAACCCTCAACGATTATCAACAGACGCAGGACCCTATCGTCAGGATTGGATAAATCGGAGAGAATTTTCTTTTTTGTCAGGAAATGCCGATAATTGTGGAAAACGGAGTTGGCAAAAAGTGACAGCGAATATGGACTCCACACAAAATAATTAAAACCTATTTATAAAAACAAGTTATAATCAAAGGGACTGCTTTAAATACCAGGAGGATCCTTTTCTTAATGTAACATTTACGATTTCCTGAACAAAACAGACAAAATGGACTTTTTTATCCTCCGAAGTAGAATGATTGCGCAATTTTATTTGTAAATCCGGCTAAGAAGAAGAAAATATGATTTCGGTTGGAAAGCTATTCCAGATGAAATCATAATTCGGATCAAACAACTGGGAACGGTTTATTCTGAGCTGAGGGTTGGCTATTTTATCATAGCGGAACTAATAATGGCATAATTTATATATATGGAACTGTCAGCGATAATCAGTTGACGATTTAAAATAAAGAAAACACGAAACTGGAAGCCGAGAGAAGTTTCGAGTATTCTAACTAACAGACATGTAATGTTTGCTAATAAAGATCTGTTATATTAAGAGATATCTGATCAAGGAATATAAAAAGGATTTCAAGTAAAATCTCTCTTAACTCTTTTAATCTTATAGTTGTCAGAATAATTTATCAGACCACCTTCCTGATGGCAGTATTCTAGGACGGGAACAACAAACATGCAGGAACGTCTAACCTTTATTTGCGAAAAATAGAAATGCAGTGAAATAAAAACCACTTATAAATTCAGCCTTTGAAACACTTCAATTTGCATTATTCGTGTTACTAAGACCGTGACCTTTTATATTTGACCGTACGTATTGTGGGTATTTTGAAATAATTGGGGTCAATAAAGCCTTTTGGAGCCAAAATACATGAAACTACTCCTGGATGGAGAAAATCATATCTGCCAAATAGATCTTCAATGTGAGAAAATATGTAGATCAGTATGAAGTCTTTCAACGCAACTATTGTCAGTGTCTTAAATTAGACTTAAAATCATCGTCATTTACGAAAGCATCTGCAGAATTCGGCTCTTTGTTCGTAAAACTATTAGTAATCAATGTTTAAAAGCCCAAAGGCAGTCTTGATACAGCAATTTGCTGTTCTCCGATGATAAAATCTATTTTGTAAAGAAATGATTGACCCATAATATTTCCTTTTATTTACTCATGGGCAAAAAGCTATAGAGAAATTAGCCGTTTCCCCACTAAGGCCTTACGTAAATGTGATAAAAGCGTAGTCCGTTATCTTAAAGTCAAAATTTTGTTTGCCAAACGAGGTTTATATACGTGTTTTTAGACAATCAGGGTAAAAAATCAAAAAAAAGGTTTAAACCGTAAAAATATAATATGCTTATCTACTTAAAAAAAACTTCACCAACATTTAGGTCATAACCATCTATGCAAATTTGAGGCTCATAATCATCGCTACTAACCGTAATGGAGCATATGCGCCAAGAATAGGGAAAGGCGCTATTTGCAGCACAACTGGGCAAAGGGCTAAAGGTCGTTTTTATATATTTCGAAAATATGGCCGCTTTCTTATGACTTGTATAAATAGTCAATTATTAGGTCACCGGCAGAATAAACGTATTACTATTCTAAAAAAACTTAAATTTTAATTGACAGAAGACAAATAACGAGCGGGCAAAGAACACTACACTGAATATCTCCTATTGTAAAACGACCATGTTAAGATATATCAATCGAGATCTTAGCATGTTGTGTGACAAATGCTAAGTAGGAGGTATAAAATTCAGATTTGCGACGTACGTTCTGATAGAAAAGGTACCCGAGAGGATGCAAGCGTGATCAACAGGAGCAAAAGATTCATAGAAACCCAAAAAGACTGTTTAAAGTAAAATATGCTGGTGCAAAGATTGGCTAACATAAGCAAATGGAGATAGCTGAGAGGTGTAACCAGAACTATTTTGAACCATTCATGCAGAACCACACTTAGTTTATTGTTTTTGTTAACGTATTCAAAGTCTTAGAGGTATCAATGATTCAAAATTGTATTAAATGGCCGAAAATCATAAAATGACGTGTTTGGGGTCAGGTAGAATTGTCCATTATTTCGTCTCAATAGGACGGTAACATATCAGTAGCATCCGCTGTGATTGCTGATTTTGTTGCCAGATTTTCAAAGAAACTTAGGTTGTCATAAAGCTTAACTGGCTAAGGTTACGTCACTGAGGTATAACGTCAGTTTTTTGAGGACTGCACCTGTCAAACCCTGAAACTTCAAATTAGAATAATCAAATCTTTTATAAATATTCTGTAGAAGACAACGTTAAAACGTTCAAACGTCATTTTTTTGTAGACTATGAGAGTTGTACAGGCATTACGTACGACTTGCTGCTACGTTTTCTCAATGGGTTTGTACCTTACGGAGAAACTTTTCAAATATTAAAAGAACGGTTTTCAAAACCTTGTCACCTTAATCAAGTTGTATGCTGCAAACCAAAAAACCCATCCAAGACTAAGCATATTCTCTGGCATCTAAGAATTGTATATCGTCTCTTAATTAATCACGAAAATATTAGTTTAAAGGCATGGTCTGGGTTGCCATAGCAAGTTTTCAAGTGATATATGAAATGTATTTTAGCAAATGTTGGATAAAAATAAGTGAAGAAGAATTTATGGATAAAGGTTCATGGTCCTGGCATTTTGAGTTCGATATAATAAAATATAACAGCAGTCCGCGAAAATGTCCCTGGAAATAATCTGTCCTTCCAGCTTTAGTTGATTAATAAATTTTTTTGTTTAATTTTGATTTGAGATCAGCAGGTGAGACGCATACAGCTTTTTCTCGGTCAATGTGCATCATGACTGCGCACTTTACCTCGTGCAGCGAGGAAGATATGTCAAGTAAACGTGAGAGCGTCAAGCGTTCACAGATAAAATGTGATCAGGTAAAATCGTTTACGCATATATTAGGTTAACACGTTTACATCACATGTGCATTTATTTTTGTTTGTTTTTTTATAATTTTGGGCTTGAAAAGCTTCATTTTGTATGGTTAAAATAAAACATACTTTATCGCATTTTTTATTGTTTGTTTATATTTAAACTAAAATTTGAACTGTAATTTGAACATTCACCGGTCTATAGCACTGCCGTTAAGACAAATTTTTTTTTCTGAGGGAATTCAATAATTATGAACTAAAGATGCAAAATATAGTTCCATATTATATAGTTTAAACAGCCCTACAGACATGAAAACGAAAGGTGGTTTTATGAAACTAATATGGTTATAATACTCCTGTAAAAATTATGTGATAGGCGTAACTGAAAACTTTCTGCATATAACGTTATAATTGACGTGTTTTTTTGTTTTTTTCGCAGTCTTGTCAATCGCCTTAACAATTAAAGATTTTCGCAAGTTAAGACTAACTAACGTCATGAATACTTCAAAGTTTTTTTGCACAAAGACAGTTTCATATGGTAAATTATTCAATAAATATATTTTGCCGTTATGCATTTTCTGGTGTTCGCTTTATAAAATATGCATTTTCAGACATATTCTTTCCTCAGCTTTACACATCTCAGAAAAGTCAGTTTGCCAATTGGTGGAACTACGCTTAATTTGTTGGATAATGTTCAGGACTAGGTTGTAAATTGCTTCCATCTGACGGCATACCTTGGTGATTTAAATTAAAAACTTTGGGATTTTCATTGTTATTTTGCAACTGTCCGTCAAGCTGATGTTCAGTTATTAACCAATGGTAGAGGAGGTAGTGAGTAAAAGAAGAATCGACAAGTGTGGGTGATGCTCAAATGGTACCTGCTTTGGCAGAAGTTGGCTTCAGTGAGTTGTAAATGAAGAAAGAAGAGTAATATTTAATCAGATTTGATATGGGAAGAACAGTTAACATGTGACTGTTTATTGTCTAATGAGCTGACTCCAGTGTGTTATCTTAGTAAATATATTTCTCAGTAATATGTATATCTCAGTAAATTTATTTATGACCAACAACCTCATTTTATAAAAAGAAATACATTTAAGCTGAAACTGATTGATTTTTGCTACGAGACGATGAAATATTGGTTTATTACACAAGCGCGTAGGAAATCAGCTAAAATATTAGTCACAGTATCGATAAAGAAATGTTTTGAACCGAAAATACTGGTTTTTCGTCTCTTGTATGATTGACTGGCAAAGAAGTGAAGAAGAGAATCAATACATTCTCAATAAATAAATTTAACAGCAAGGATATCTATATAGACTTAGTTGTTCAAAGTTAAGTGCTTGATCTCGAATTTTCGTAATTGTTCGTATAAGGTATTAACGCGCGCTTTACAAAATGCGTAGTATAATGAGTAGTTCACAAATGGCTATTAATGCCATCTATCGGCGATATTCTTAGGCCAGGCGTGGCTTAACTCGTTTGACGAACACTGATTCTCACTCTCATTGAAGTTTGAAGTTAAGTTTTAGTTATTAATTAACCATCGTATGATTTCCGATGAAACAAATCAACGAGGATAGAGCGGTGTAAAAATGTGCACCTTTGAAGACTGTTACGTTGAAAATAAAAATAATTGCTGATAACAATGAATCTGGGTGGATTCGAAATAACAATCGCATCTGATAATTCTACAAAAGGCGTGTGATTTTGGATATTTCTTAAGAAGACTAGGACCCCTCAAGACTTTTTCTCTCCAATAAAAATATGTATGTTATATTGGTCTCGTATCCTCAAAGTTAACTCCTGACATCTTTGGTGTTGATATTGGCCATAAGAGAATTTTCAAGATATGTGAAATTATCGCATTTGTATTTAATAATTTCCAAAGCAGAAAAACAGTTTATTCCTTTTAAATATAATTGATTTTATCATGACAGCCTGAGATAGAAGAGAAATAAGAGCTGGTTACTAACTACGAGTTTTGGTTTATTCATGCCTGTTGATTAATCCAAACATGGATGTTTTTTGGGTTCAATAATTTATTATTTAAATTGGGAAGCCATACCTGCATGTTGAGTATCTTTAAAAATATAATTTCCCAATATGAACTTTGGATGTCTTCGCACTTCGACAAGTATCTAGTTAAGCATCTCTGGATGTCTTCTAGTTCACTTTGTCCATTTTAAGGGAATAATGCCAAAAACAATTGAAACACAATTAAGGAGAGGCCTTACGTATTTTTTTAAATTTTGGACCTCATTGTATTTAAGAGGACATTTGCGCATACATACCAACATAGGCGAACAACATGTTGATGATTAACTTTAGGCTTGTGGGATGAATAAATAGTATATGTTTACCTTAAACCTTCGGCTTTTAAGGATGGTGCCTCAGTTATTTGAAGTTGATGGGAGGATATTTTTTGGTTAAACGGATATAAAAGTTTGACTGTTTGTTGCCGAGAATGAGATTTGCCTTTGACTACTTACATCACTAAGTTTGAAAAATAGTTTTTGATGGTTTTGTAAATATTGTCAAACTTCTGACCATTTCAAAAGTTCTGCAAGATTTCGGCTGTTGGGCTATCTTTATCATTGGTTTTTAAATTTAACCATTTAAGATTGTTTTCCGTGCGAATTCAGGTTCGGTGCTTTAAACAGGTATTCAATTTCAGCAATATTCTTGCTTATTATTTGTACGTCACGGCCATTTTAAAAATTTCCCCTATTGACCTTCATTTTTAAAATAAAAACACATCCTGCTCCTGCATCGTATGTTTATATGGAAACTGCATTATGTTTTGGAGGTAAGTAGCGTACAGTAACATTCCCCAGCTGCAGAAGGCAAATAAAATCAACATATTCTACAAAAACGTTAACCGACTATATATATTTTTGAAGTGCAACCAATCTCGAACCTAGAAAAGCATCAACTGACTCAATTATTATATCTGTTTTACCAAATTTGCAAAATGTTGTTTACATTTTTTTAAAATTCTGCTGGTGGAATAGGAATCAAAACTGCGATCTGCAGCTTTTATTTCAGCCAATGATCGATTCTCCTAAAAATAAATTACCACTGGGAGGTTTGCATAATATATTACTTTTGAATATTAAACAATGGTATGGCATATTATATGGAAGACAGAAATGTGATACAAGTAGCACTTTTTCTAATTATAATTTTAACATTACATAAATTGAAAACCGTAACTAGTTAACTGACTTTTGGATATTTTTCTTTTGTTTTTTTTCGGTTTTTGATAATTTCTTTCGACTTAAGCCACGAAACCCTGTTGCACTTATGCACGATTTGAACATATGGCAGCAAATTGAAGGCTTTAGTTAAGTTTTTACCTAAATTAATTATCTACACATTATAAAATTTTGCCATTACTTCAATCTTATTCACGGGATGCTTTACTACGACGAAATCTCTAAAGCAAAAAATCCACTTTATCTGATGCAGCGATCTTAAAAACTAATCATCGCCTTATATGCAACGTACCGAATATTGGTTTTTGGTCAACATGACATATTTCAGTTTAGTAAATAACTAAATACTCCCGTAAATCCAACTCCTTCGTTATGTTTGTTAAGGGAACTAAATCCTTTATCTACCCACCTGTAGTTAAACGATAAGAAGAGTAAAAACGAAGCATTATTGTAAAGAAATTTACAATATTTATTAAAAATTAATTCAAGAATCCATATAAAAGGCTTCGTTGCGCAAAAGGATACAGCACAAAGAAATGCGAGTTTAAAACGTTAGATCGCTATGATAAACATTTTGCCATTGACTACCAGTACAGCATAAAGTCGTTTTTTGATATTTATTAGTTGAATATATTTAGCTGACTTACCCAGCAGCGTTTTCTAAGAAAATGAGCTTATTTCATGCCTTCTTTCACCACAATCATTTTTGTATTTATGACGAAATAATGTTTTTACTTTTAACATAGTATACACACCTCCTTTTCTGTCCCTTGTTAGTGGAAGCAGGTCCTTTTCGAAAAATAACAAAAACCAGAAAAGAAAAGGTTTTTTTCTCGTTTGAAATTAGTTTTACCTTTGTTGCGGATTCTAGATATATTTATTTATGTAATCAAACAAAATGAAGATATTTAACCATTGTTTTCCAAACGGACTAATATATATATACAATTTCGGTGAATGTTGCTCCGTCTCGAAGTTTTGAATGGCCGACCATCTACAATGGTTTTGGACACGCGATTTTAGCGCAGAAATACCCTCATGAAGAGACTTTACCCTTTGAATACTGGATCAGTTTAATTTTTATCGTTTAAGTATCCAACTGCGTCATAAGAAACCTGTGCCCAGAATTGATTTTTTGCGTATTTGATATGTTGACCGTCGGCTGCTTGTCCCTGAATTTATAAAGCAAATAGCAATGAAAAATGCGTAATCAGGAAGCAGTGCAGACCACGTGCGCATCGCAATAACAATTCCTAAAAGAATGCTTGAATAACTGTAATGAGCAGCATCTACATAATTTCAATAATAACGTGGATTTGGACGAAAATATAACTGAACTATCATATAATATTTGCAAAATTAACGTCTAGCTATCATTCGCCTGTAGAGTATTCTCCTGTTTAACCGAACGCAAGTAGCAAAACGACTATAATTTATATATATATATATATATATTTATATATCTCAGAAGAGCAGGTGATCATGGAAGAATAGGTTTAAAATCCTGATATTTTAAAATAAAACAGAATTTTAATTGTTAGAGTCCATTTACCATAAACTTCATAGAGAACCCGCTGAGGAGCCGAAGCCCTCGTTGATGCGTCATGCAGCAGAAAAAAAAAACGTGCCATATACGATTAATACTACTTGTTTTTAAAATGGGCATTAACGTGCTTATTCCACGGTAATTTATATAATTTTACCAAAAAATTCATTAAAATTTCTGTTCTGCCCCTTAGAAGTAATATCCGAATCATCTCAATTTATGTCCTTTGCTTAATATTTTCAAAAATTATTTCCTCTATTATGCTCTATAGTCCATATACCATAAATTGCATAGAGAACGCTGGGAGACTCAAAGAGGAGCTAAATGTCTCGTTGATGCGTCACACAGCAGCAGAACATATCGGGTAACACGTGTCTGAGCTTTTACACTTTGGCCTAAGTTGGAGGAACGTTAAAATATATGGGCCAAATACGATTCATAATGCTTGTTTGTAGAATGGGCATAACTTAGGTATTCCACGGTGATTTAAGTTCTTTGACCAAAATAATCATTAAAATTTCAGGTCTGACCAGAGAGAGTCATGTCCGAAGCATCTCACGTCATGTCATGCAATTAGTAATATCCGAAATTATTTCTTTTATTATTATATGGAATCTCTATAACAGAAATTCCATATATAAATCTGAGGGACTAACTTAGGAGCCAAACCCCTCGATGGTGCGTTACGCTGCTGCAGAAAAATACTCGAAACCCGTGTCTATGCTTTTAGCTAGAACCTGTGTCAGAGATACGGTATCATATATTGGCCATATACCGTTTTTACTACTTGTTTTATAATGGGCATTTCGTGGTTCTTTCAAGGTAATTGACTCTCTTTGACCCAAATATTCATTTAAATTTTGTGTCTGACCCTGCAAAGTCATGTCCGAATCATCTGAATTCATGTCCTGCAATTCAAAATTTCAGAAATTATTTCCTTGATTATTCTCTGGATTCCATATACAAGATACCACATAGAGAACGCAAAGGGAACCACTGAGTCGCTGAACCCCTCGTTGCTGGGTCAGGTAGCAGCAGAAGCATAAGCGAAAAACGTGTTTAGGCTTTTTAATTATACCTAGGTCTGAAATACGGTATAAAATAATTTTCCATATACAATTCATACTCCTTTTTTGGAGATAAGGCATTACGTGGTTATTCCACGGTAATTGATTGACTTCGACCAAAATATTCATTTAAATTTGGGGTCTGACCCATAAACGTCATGTCCGAATTATCTGAATTAATTTCCTGAATTTAATCATTTCATAAATTATTTCTTTGATTATTCACGAATAACATATAGCAGAAATTGCATAGAAAACGCAGAGTGACTCAATGGGGAGCTGAACCCCTCGTTGATGCGTCATGCAGCAGCAGAAACATCTGCGAAAAAAGTGTCTAAGCTTTTAGCTAGTACATTTGTCGGACGTACGGTCTAATATATGTGTCATATATGATTCATACTACTTGTTTGTAGAATGGGCACACCGTGGTTATTCCAGGTTGTTTGATGGTCTTCGAACCATATGTTCAGTAAAATTTCGAATATGTCCATTAAAAGTCATTAACGAAAAATCGGAATTCATGTCCTGCACTTAAGAATTTCGGAATATCTTCTTGGATTATTATCTGGATACAATAAACCTGAAACCTGAACCACTTTCGAAACTTCTTCCTCGATTCTGCGTCACGCAGCAGCAGACTCATCCACGAAACATGTGTCTGCGCTGTAAGCTTGTACCTATGTCCAAAGTACGGTATAAAATCTGTGCCATATAAGATTCAGACTACTTGTTTATAGAATGGGCATATCGTCCTTATTCCACAGTGGTTGAATTACTTCGACCCTAATGATCATTGAAATTTCTGGCCTGACCCTAAAAAGCCATGTCCGAATCATCTTTCTCCATGTCATGAGCTTAATAATTTCAATAATTAATTCCCTGATTATATTTTGGAATCCATATACCAAAAAAAGGAAAAATAAAACACTGGGGGACCCACTGAGGAGTCAATTTCCTCGTTGCTGTGTCACACAGAAGCAGAAACATCGGCGAAACACATGTCTGGGCTTTTAGCTTTTATCTATGTCGGAAGTACGGTATAACGTCTTTGCCATATAAGATTCATACAACTTGTAGTACTTCTTGTTTGTAGAGTGGGCATTACCTGGTTATTCTACAGTGGTTAATTGTCTTTGACCCAAAATGTTTATTGAAATTTTGGGTCTGACCCTACAAAGTAATGTCCGAATCATCTAACTTCATGTCCTTTTCTTATTTTTTTTCAGAAATTAATTCCATAATTATTTTCTGGAATCAACATACCGACAAACCGCATAGAGAACGATGGATGGCACACTGAGGACCCGAACCCCTTCAACCGCACATCACGCAGCCACAGAAAACTCAGAGAAACTCTCGTCTTGGCTCATTACTAGGACCTATTTCGGAGGAAAGTTATAAAATGCGTGCTATATACGATTCAAATTCTTGTAGTACTATTGTTTTTAAGAATGGGTATTACGTGGTTATTTCAAAGTTTTTGATTGTCGTCAACACTAATAATCATTAATTTTTTTAGACTGAATCTTAAAAGTCTTGTCTGAATAATCTGACTTATGTCTTGTACTAAATTATTTCAGAAATTATTTCCTTGATTGATCTTCAGAGTCCATATACCAGAAACCGCATAGAGAACCCAGGGAACCAACCAAGGTACTGTGTGTCTCGTTTCAGCGTCACGCAGCATCAGAAACAGCGAAAACGTGTTTGGGCTTTAGGGTAGTACCTATGCATAAATTGAGGTATAATAGAAGTTTCATATACGATTTTAAATAATTTTAGTACTGCTTGTTTAAAGAAAGGGCATACAGTTGTTTTTATTCACAGTGAATGACTGCCTTCGACCCAAAATTTCACTGAAATTTCGTTTCTAAACCTTAAAAGTCATCTGTTAATTTTCAGAGACCATGTCCTGCAATTCATAATTCCAGAAATTATTTCTTTGATTAATTTCAAAAGTCATGTCTTTATCATATGACTTTATGTCCTGCAATTTATAATTTTAAAAGATAATTTCCATGATTATACTTTGCAGACCATATACCAGAAACCGCAAAGAGAACGCTGGACGACTCACTGAGGAGCCGAAACGATTAGTTGCTGCCTCACGCAGCAGCGGAAACATTTGCGAAACACTTGTCTGAGGTTACAGCTAGTATTTATGTTTAATGAAAGGTAAAATATTTGTGCCAGAAACGATTCATAATACTTGAAGAACTAATTGTTTGAATAATGGGCATAACGTGGTTATTTTTAAGTGGTTGATTGTCTTCAACACAAATAATCATTGAAATTTAGGTACTGACCCTAAATACATGTCCTAATAATCTGACTCAATGTCCTGCACATTATTTTTTTCAAAAAGTCTTCCTGAATTATTATCTGGATTCCATTAAACAGGAACGTCATGGAGAACGCTGGAGGATTCACTAAGGAGCCAAACCCCTTTGATTCTGCGTCAGGCATCATCAGGAACGTCAGGGAAACTCGTGTCTGGGCTCTTAACTAGTGTCTATTTCGTAGGTACGGTATAATACAGGTGCCATATACGATTCACACAACTTGTATTACTTCTTTTTTAGAAGGTGCATTACGTGGTTACTCCACAGTGGTTGATTGACTTTGACCAAAATATTCATTTCAATTTCCAGTCTGACCCTAAAATGTCATGTACGAATCATCAAACTCTTGTCCTGCACTTAATTATTTCATAAATTATTTTCTTGATTATTTTCTGGAGTCCATATAACAGAAATGGCCTAGATAACGCTAGAGGACTCACTGAGGAGGTGAATCCCCATGTTGCAGAGTCAGCCAGTAGCAGGAATATCAATGAAACTCGTGTCTGGGCTCTTCAATAGTACGTATTTTGGATGTACGGCATAATATATGTCATATACCATTAATAAAACTTGAAGTACTTTTTTTAAGTAGAATAAGCATTTCGTGGTTATTCCACAGTGGTTGATTGCCTTCGACCAAAACGTTTACTGAAATTTCGCGTCTGAACCTCAACAGTCATGTTTAAATCTTCCAAATTCATGTCCTGAACTTCATTATTTAAGAAATTATTTCCTTGATTAATTTTTGTAGTTCAAACACCAGAAACCGCTTAGATAACGCTGGAAGACACACTGAGGCGCGAAACCCATCGTTTCTGCGTCAAGCGGGAGCAGAATAATCGGTGAGAAAAGAGTGTGGGTTTTAACCAAGACAATTCGACCGTCAATTTCTACGAGGTTCACCGTATGCTCTACGGAATGATGGTGCAGGGACGGTGACTTGCGCGTGAATTAGCTTTAAGTGAAATATGCCTTGCGCTGTTGCTCCTGCACACTCTCCTTATCCCACACCTGAGCCCGGTGTCTCGAAAGAGTCAAGAAGACCGGAGATGGGAGAAGGCGAATGTGGCTGGCGCGGCCGGAGCCGACGTTGGGCAAACTACCACGCCTGGCGCGGATCCCACATAGTGGAAGCGCCATAAAGGCAACATTAAGAAGGAGCCATTTCAGCCTGATTCTGAGTTCTCCAGTCAGTCACTTCACGCAAAACACACGATTGGGCCGACCAGGCAGTCCAAATTATCCCGTCAGTGGGCCAAAATTCCAAGCCAAGGCTTTTACCACTCCGTGATAGTTTCAAGCGCGTCAGATTGTTTATAGTGAGGTAAATGCGCTGACCTATAGTCCTCACACTCTCCCCCATTCCAACAATGATACCTCTGTCTGAGCCGGTCAGTTGCCTGATGCGGGAGTGGGCATATTAGCCGACGGATCGGCGTACCCGTCTTCGCGCGTAACAGCACGACCTGGCCCCTATAACGCTTACACACGGATGTACTTACTCAGGCGATATGGAACAGCCATCGCCGTCTGACTTTCAGTCCACTGGACCATATACGATTTATACTACTTGTAGTACTTCATTTTGTAGAATGGGCATAACTTCTTTTTTCCACAGTGGTCTGTTGTTTTTGACCCAAATGTGCATTGAAATTTCGAGTCTGACACTAAAAAGTCATGACCAAACCATCTGACTCCATGTCCTGCACTAAATAATTTCAGAAATCATTTCCTTGATTATTAACTGGAGTATATAAACTAGAAACCGCATAAAGAACGCTAAGGACACAACGACGAGCCGAAACTTTCGTTGCTGCGTCCTGCTTCTGTGCCTGCTCAAAACGCTCTGAATCCTCCTACTTCACTGACTTTATCTGAATGTCACACTATTAATAATCAGAGGCTCTGCCTGTGAAAGTTGTTTTTAGATTTTGTTTATTCTTAAACTTTGTACCCCAAATCTAAAAACAAAAAAATATATTATCTGTAAACTTCTCCAATTATGGTGTGCTGTCCTTAGCATCCTTCAATTTGAAAGTATAAATAATACATGAAAGCGCTTGTCTGTGGCCTCTGTTTACTTCAGACACGAGTGAAGTACAATCAAGAGGCCACTTTGTCGCGGATTAAAACCATGTTGGACGTCGCTTTATATTTGTTTTTTTTCCTTGATTTACCATTTTATACATTTATATATTTTTTTCATTAAGTTTCTTGTTATGCAATAATTTGATGAGGTGTTAATGGTTAGAGTCTTGACGAGAACCTATCTTGCAGATAAGTGAAGGTTCACTGCCATTGGAACGTCAGATTGCCTTCATTAAATAATTTAAGAATAAGATATACAGTGACTTGCACTGGTATTTAGCAACTGCGCCCAAGGCTATTGCGGGAATTCTATCAAAGTAGGGCGATTCAAAAGCTGCATTTGGAGTGATTCAACCCTATTAATGGTCAGTTAAAAGCCTTTACTGTTCGTTTGGGCGGAGAAATAAGAGTTAAAAAGTAGGGACGTTGATTAACGAATGATTCAGCAAGCATCCATAGAGGTCCACTCACGAGTGAAAACCAAATGAAACAAACTGAACAGAAGGGATGTTTTATTCTTGTCTTTGCTCTTCTGTATTCACTCAGTTAAGCTAATAAAACCAGAAACCTACTTGACCACCAAATGAAGCCATTTATTATTTTCAGTTGTTAAAAATAGTTTGTGTGTTTTGTTAAGTGCTTTGTGTTAAATAATTAGTCAACAATATTTGTATTTTCTGGTCGCTCATTAAAATGACGTGGTAAATATTTCGCCATGTTAAACTTAGCAAAGTTAATAGTCCTATACCTTACCCGCGCAGTTTAAATTTTAAAGCAGCAAGAAGACTGATTTAAATCGAGTCTTTGCACTGAAACAAACAGTCCACATGCATTAATTTGGTTCAAATTATTGAATCAATTATTTGAAACTTCCGTCCAATTGCCTTCGATACAATAATAGGTTGACTAGGAGAGTTCTTCAAATCGATCACTGTCGTTAATCTTGGCCTACACAACCTGCCAGTCGAGTCCATTCTTTAACCACTCTCCTGGGTTATTGAGGACTTTTGTTCGACTAGGACAGCTCTCCAAATAGAGTAACCTAACGGAAACCTTGACTTTGCCTTTCACAACCTACCAGTCCAATCCAGCTTTTTACTGCTCGTCAGGCTTTCTTATGAGTATATCCAAAACAGGCTGAGTTGTTCATTATCCATATATTGTCCAACTGATTGTGAAATGTATATCGAGTAAATCCTTATAACAAAAACTTTTAACAACTTTCACTAGCAGACGTTGTTAAGAACGTTCGAGGGATTTCATTAATTTGCAAAAAAGCGAAGTTGATAATTTATTTACTGATTGTGTTAAACCGCTGGTAGTCTAAACCTACACATAGCCACCCGTTAGTTCTTGAGTTACCACACAAGAATTCAAAAAATCATGCCGCACGCCAGATTTAAACACGTGATAGCCAACGCTCGCTAACCACTCGACCACCTCATCACGGCGGTGGGCACTCTCTCAAATTAATATGAATGCTTTTGACGACACTGCCATTTGTGGAGGCTGTCAGAAATTGTCCATTAAGCTTAACCAGCTCGAAGATGAGATAAGGCAAATAAATTCTTCGCTAAAAGGCACCTCTAAAGCAGTAGATGCCACTTAGAAGTCCACTGAGCGACTTACCAGGAGTAAAACCATTGATACGCGTTTAAAGGGTATCCCAACAACAACTTCGGCAGCTTCTACGGGAACTGAACAACAAGTACCAAGTCAGGACACAAAAGTCCGCCTTAAACAAAAAAAGCCATCCAAAACGCAAAACTGACACCAAGAAAGAAAAAGCCAATGGACAACCGACTTCGAGAGATTCCTCAAAAAAGTGCAAACACGGGACTTTGACGATTGCCTTGTCCTCCACAGGAAATACTGAGATGTTCACACAAAGAACAAGCAGTGAAATTTATTCCCAAACCGAAACTACCACCTGCGATTCAAAACCGTCGAATCCGTGGAATTTTCTGAAACCAAATAAAACCGGATCAAAGCCAACACAAAGCCAATCAGCATCCGCTTCATCATCACCAGTGCGCAACGTAAAACCTCCCAAACGGGTAGGGGAAGATGGCGTAGTAGGTACAAAAATGCCACGGACAGAAAACAAAGTTTAATAATACAGGAACTAAATGAATTAACAGCTACCACTCCCGTCGACCGATATTCTTAAGACCTGAAGCGATGTTATGAACTCCTGAACAATATGCTGAAACCTTTTACGTCGATTGAACTCGAAAACACCTCCCGCCTAGGAAAACGGCCCAAAGCCAATCTGAATTAACACGTCATAGACATCTAAAAGTCATCTTGACCAGTAGCCAGGAAGCCAGTCTCATTCTGTCGAGGTGCTTTAAGTTAAAAAACTCAAACTCTGGAGTTTTTTTTCAGCAGGACTTCTCACCTGCGGAGCGAAACAAACGCCATCAACTTGTCATCGAACTAAGACGGCGGTTCAGCGAGGGGGAAACAAACTTGGTTATTTACAACAAACAAGTGATCCATCATCCATTATTCTCCCCCGTTAGAGGCCCGTTCCGGATTTCCACGCAGTTGGTCCAGTAAACAGGGGCTCGCGCCCGACTGTTAGCACTTTCCGAGCAAACCGAAAACTAACATTTATGTACACCAATGCACAGAGTATATTATCGAAGCTCGACGAGCTTAAGATTCATGTCTCCAGATATAATTTCCTTAACAGAAACTTGGTTATCTAAACACGTGGACGACCGAGACGTTACCATGGCTGACTACCAACTTTTAAATAAAGACAGGAAAGACCGTCAATGAGAGGGTGTACTCACATACGTAAAGAGCGAACTTACAGTTTTAGACAAAACTTATAACATCGCGTCTACTTCCGTGGCGATATGGCTATCCGTAAAAGTGCCAGGTACATAAAGTCTAGATGTCCTGACAGTCTACCGCCCACCGAGAAGAGACCCCGTAGCCAATGCTTACCTGCTAGAGGAGCTTGAAACGATTGCTACACGGTTGGATATCCTGATCATGGGTTACTGCAATGCGCCTCACATCGACTGGAGCTCGACCTGCGCACATAGTTCTGATTTAGCCTTTGACTGTTTTTTTCTGAGCACGACGCTAAAGCTAAGTCTTTCTGATTTTTTTCAGTCTGTTTTCACAAAGGAATCGAGTAAAGATTGCCCTACCAATGACTTCGGAGTGAAAACATTAGTCTAGACTGTTCATTTCACTGAGAATACTGTCCTCAAGGAACTTTTGGGGTTAAAGGAATCGAAGTCACAGGATTCCGATGAAGTACTTGTCAAGATGTTGAAAGAGCTCCAGGCGGCTGGAAATCCGCATGGATTACGCTGCTATATAATATGGGGAAGCCGGGTCTCTGCAAACAATTATTAACCGGTCAGTTTTACTTCAGTTTGCTGGTAACTCATAGAAAACATAATTAAGAAACAACTAATGCAGTTCCTAGAACATAACAATCTGCTATCCGAGGTCGAGCATGGTTTCCGTAGAGGTAGATCGTGCGTCACAAATTTGCTCTTCTCGTTAAAAAAGTTGAAATGAAGTGGTCGATAGAGGGAATACGGGGCACGCAGACTATATCGACTTCAAAAAGGCTTTTGATGGCGTGCCGCACCCCCGCCTTCTTTATAAACTCAACAGCATAGGCGTAAGTTTTAGACTTCTGACATGGTTAGAAAACTTCTTAAATTGCCGCTCACAACTGTCCATATCAAGGACAAAAAGTCGACCAAGGTTGAGATTGAGAGTGGTGTTCCCCAAAACTCTGTTCCCGGCCCTATTTCGTTCATTGTCTACATCAACAATTGGGCCAATGAACTGGACTGCGATATTGCCATGTTTGCCGATGATAGCAAACGTTGGCTTGTCATTTAAACGGCGGCTGACGAAGAGAACTTGCAACCTAACTTAAATCAACTCCAGAAATCGCCAAATGATTTGCTCTTGCCATTAAATGAGAGCAAGTGCAACATCATAGGAGTCAGGAAAAGCAATCCATCAAACCGTAAGTTTTACAGTCTGAATGGCATTTCAGTGAAATAAGTGGATGTTCAAAAGGACCTGGGAGTCAGGATTACGCCCTCACTTAAACCCTCCCTAGATTTCGCAAAGGTAGCGAAGTCAGCCAAATCGATTATGTTCCTCGTTAAACGAGCTTTCGCTGCATTCACTAACGACTGCTTCACTAAAGTCGTCGGCACATTCGTGCGGCCACGGTTGGGGTGCGCTTTCCAAGCTTTGAGACCCTGGGCGGCCAATGACATCAACATCCTCGAAAAGGTCCAAAGGCGAGCAACAAAACTTGTCCTTGGAAATGGCTCACAGCCTTATGAAACATGGCTGTCGAATCTCAATCACTTTGCCTTGCGCTATAGACAGCTTCTGGGGGACCTGATACTCATTATCCAATTATTATGCGTCTAGGACTGTTGTCTCGTCCCAGGTAATTTCTTCAAATTAGCAACAACAGAAAACTTGAGTGGTCATCCTCGCAAATGTCGTGTGACTGGAGCAAGGCTAGTAACTCAAGTCAAGTCAAGTCAAGTCAAGTTTATTAAGGGAAAGATAGGCAAACGCCTTTGAACTCCCTCTTGGTAACAGTATGGCTAAAAAGCCTCTGGTACATCATGAACATGTAAAAAGTTTGGTTTACATAATAGCGCGCGGAAAATAAGCAGCTGTTGGCTCATGGAAAAGAGTAAACATAAATGTGTACTCGCATATAACGAGTAGCATGAGTACATTATATTGTTGGTGACGAGATTCTCGTGAAAGAGGCATATGCTACGAGTTTGCGCTAATAAAAATGCTATAAAAATGGTACTGTAACATAGAAAGTAGTATTGTCATATTAAGAGTTGTATTTAAATGGGACGGACTGAGAAGATCTGGGGATATTATAGTGGGCACTGCTATACTGGTCAAGGTTTTTCTTAAGAAGCTCAACGGAAGTAGCCATAACAACATCCAGAGGCAGAGCATTCCAAGCGTCCACCGCTCTCTTTGAGAAGAAGAACTTTCGTGTATCCAGTCTCGCCCCAGTTACACGTAGTTTGAGTGGATGCCCTCTCAAGTTCGTGGTTGTTGCTAACTGGAAGAAGTCTGCAGGTGCGAGGCAGCAGCCCTGACCGCACATGATACGGAATGTTTGTATCAGGTCACCTCGTAGCTGCCTGTAACTCAAGGGAAAGAGATCAAGGTTAGCTAATCGGGTTTCATAGGTTAATGAGCCCTGTCCAGTCACAAGTTTGGTTGCACGCCTTTTGAACCTTTTCGAGGATATTGAGGTCTTTCGCGTTCCAGGGTCTCCAAGCTTGGATAGCGAACTCCACCAGTGCGTACACAAGTTCGAAAGACTTTGGCAAAGCAGTCTTCATCAAAGGCAGAGAAAGCCCGCTTTCGACAAGGTACAGGGCTGACATCGCAGACTTGGCTACCTTTGAACAATGCAGCGAGGGTTAAAGGGAGCGCGAGATCCACACTCCCAGGTCCTTCTGCGCGTCCACTTCTTGCAATGGTATACCATTTATGTAGTAATCCATGAGGTTCGAGTGCTAGTTCCCACCGACTCGTAGAATATTGCATTTCATTGAACGGCAAAAGCCAGTCCTTTGACCATTGTTGAAGTCGGGTTAGGTTTTCCTGCAAATACTTTTACGTCAGCTGCAGTTCTGATGACCTTCCATAGCTTAATATCATCCGCAAACATGGCGACATCACATTGTCAATCCATTGATGGGCAAACAGTCGCTGACGCAGCCAAAACAGAACAGTCGCCAAGAACTGGAGCTCTTGGGAACTCCACTTTCAACCGCAACCTCCGCCGACTGCTGGTTACCGACATGGACGGTTTGCGAGCGCCGCCAAATAAGCAGCGCTTTTGATCCATCGGAGGAGATTACTAATGCCTCCGGTGGTTGAGTTTGTAGAAGTCGCTGATGAGGGACACTATCAAACGCCTTCTGTAAAGCCCATGTAGCGGCGATGCAGCGCACTCTCCCATCACACCGCTCAGCGTCCAGTTCCAGTTCATCAATAGAGCAAGTTTTATTACGCAAGACCTGCCACTTCAAAATCCATGCTGCGCATCAGATAATAATTAATGCTGCTCTAAGAAAGAGCGCATAAGCTCTCGCCTTTTATCATATCACGAGCCTGCAGATAGCAGGTGCGAGCTAATTCGGCCGGTTATTATTGCGGAGACTCTGCTTCCACCCAAAATATAATGGTGATTCGTGCAGATTTTCCAATCAGCAGGTGAAACGATAAGTTTGAAACATGATCGGTCTGTTTCTGGTATTGAATAGCGGGTTCCTTTTAGCGACTTTGGCGGTAGGCTCAACCGGTGATATTTAGATCGACAGTTTATCAACCTCTTTATGAACATTTAAAGCCAAGTTGAAAGATAAATGAACTGATCTGTCGGGAATGGGAGGATAAATGCTTTACTCCTTTGCAAAGATGAATCCGTTGAATTTTAGGAAAATTCGCGCTTTATCCCCATTTTCCTTGCGTTTTTACGAAACCCGGCAGTGGAATGATAAATCTGCTGCGCTCTTTTTCCCATTGCAAATGTTATCCCGGATTTTTCTGAATGCACGTTCCGCCAGTGTCCCTTCTGCACGTCCCGATAACGGTTCAGCGACCCCTCAGTTCAGTCAATGCGTTTGCGATAAACGCGAGAGTTTCTCATCGGTTATGCAATTTTCCTTCCGTTCCGCTTTAGTCCGGTTCTTCAACGCCTGATGTCGTCATTCTAAAACCTTTGATTCCGAAATTGAGCGTAAATCGGGGTGAAGCCGTTTTATATGCATGCACGAAGTCCAGGCCCCCGGAATCTTCGGTCGACCAGTTTGAAAGTTGTTTATTCCCCGAAGTCGAGCCAGCCGCTGCTTCCATCATTTTGATCCAGCCCCGTCACACGTCAAAGATTTCTTCAGCCCAGGGGCTGTCGCCCCTCTGCGAATGAAACACGGAGAGTCCCGAACGATGTGCAATGGTTCAGCATTCGGCAGGTGGATTCGCACCGTCGAAGACGATCTGGAGCGATACCTCGCAACATGCTGGCCTCCCAAAATGTGGTGCCGATTGGCCATCCCTTCCACCCTCGTTGAAATATTGAGATGCGTTGAGTGGAGCCTGTTCAGCGTCATGTGCCCTATGAAACGGAATGCAAAAAATTCCGGAAACGCCTTGACCACGCGTGAATGGAACTCCAGCAATTTTGAGCGGCGGATGAGTCGCCCCGTTTACTGGATGCATCTTTGACGAGCACCTTTCGCCCGGTCGAGGGCGAGCGTCGTTCTGTGCTCCATGTCTTGCTCGGCAGAACAGTCGGTGATCTCCTGGACGTGATCTCTCTGCTGTTCCTTTGGCGAAGCGGTTCGGGGGTTTGCGCCTTTGAGAGTTTTATGTAAATCGTTCCCGCTTTTTCTGAGCGATGGTGGTGCTCGGTAAGCCTGAGCAGAAGCGGCGGGCCGCTCTCCTCGAATGCTCTCCTTCAGCCCTTCTTTAGTCGAGCGGCGGCTCGGTGAAAGCGAAATCACGAACGCTCCTGCGGAACGTAATGTCCAGGTTTCGGCAGTTAGTTCACAAGCCCGCGAGAAACGAGCCGACGGACCGCACCAGTTGCTACCTCTGAGACGAATATGCTGGCAGCTGGCAGGCGGCTATTCTAACCTCTGTGCCTGAAGCGAGGTAGCTGATGATGCGGCTCGATGCTCGAAGCGACGGTTTTGTCGAGTGGTCGACCGGTGCTGGACCTGCTCACGGAATAGCGCATTTCGCCGCCGGTTCGGTTTTACTGGCATCAAATTGCTCCAGTTTGAGTCCAGCTTTCACCAGAACTGGTGCGTCTGACGCTTCAGTTTTCTGGTGTTTTGGTGAGAAGTCCCGCCGAAAACGCCGAAGTCGGAGCTTCCTTTGAGTTCTCGTAACCACGTAAGCAATGAAACAGATCTGGCATGTTTTAACGCAGCACTTGAAGTTCGGAGAATGCCTATGTTTTGATTCCGTGTTTTCTCGAACCGCTTCCGCGTTAGCGCCTTTATTCACTTACACGCACCGAATATCCGCGAATGATAAAGATGGTGAACTGAAGATATGAATGATCCCGAAAACTCAATGGAGATACCGATCGATTCGCAGTCCCTCGGCGAATGATGTTTTTTCACCCGGACGGTACCTGATCTTCGGCATCAGCCGTTTGCCTTTTGACAGTCGAGTCAGATTACTTTGTGCTGGGGATGTTGAGCCGCGCGACAAGTTTCGTCGTGTTTACCTGAACAGAGACTCGGGGAGAAAGACGGAAGTTATCGGCGCGCGTTTCTGAAACCAGCAGTTTTATGTAACGAATCTGATATGGTCGCCCGCGTGGGTTTTAACACGCCGGGATTTTTTGCGATTCGTTTATAGTTTTCGGTTACCTTAACGATAGGGTGCAGCATATCGTACAAATAAATGCTTTGCCCGCCTTTGAGATATCCGAGCTTCCGAAATTCATATTTAGGCTCCTTTTATCGACATATATTTTTGTTGAAAGGAAGAAAGCAATCTGAGTTTATCGGTAGTGAAGCCGTAATAGTTGCTGAAAAGTTGCCGCCGCAGCTACGATGTTTTTGTTCACCTTCTGTTATCCGTGTTCATTAAAGTTGTTTGTCAAATGACTGCCTAACCTAGACCGTAACAGGATTTTTCATCTTCTCAATCTCTTCCTCGAGATAATTGATCTTTTCGGCCAACTCCTGTCATCCACTACAAATTCTGTCTGCATGTGGTACGCCCATACAATCGATTAAAGTTTGCGATATCGCTCGTCGTCATGATGCGGTTGCCGAGTGGTTAGCGCGCGCACCTCAGTTGACTTGGGTCAGAAGATCAACGCCGCGCCAAGACAATACATTTTGGGTAACAGTGCACATATCCGTCATGCCGTGAATTTACGAAAAACGAAGAATCTGCAGGGTAATGAGGCACAATTGTAGACAATGGCTACGCTTATGTTAAGTTTATCGCAATATTGCGAAGAGGAAAGGCCTAATGAACGTTTTCCGGTAAGACTATTTAGGATAAATTGACAAGCAGAACATTAAGCAGTGGAGAAATGATCGACTCAGCCTTTTATAGATGACACTCCGCTAATTCAGCGAACAGTTTGATCCAGTATTTTGAGCAAGTAGGCTGCTTAGCTCAAGTCAAGATTTCCGCAGGAATCTTTCGCGAAATAATGACCGTTTTGAAGAAATTTTTTCTGGTCGGACGCTAAGGATCTCGATGGATCTCAGGCGAAGGATTGCTGATGAAAGCGTTATTTAATCCAATTTTTGGCTGAAAAGAGCTGTTTGCAGAATGAAGACACAATGAATAAAAAATTCTCTTCCGACAGTGCTCGATTTGGAGAACTCTCCTGGTCGGAAGTACTTTTTCTCCAAAAGAGTAGTCGAAGTTTGGAATAGTCTTCCTCTGGATGATGTTATGTCTGAATTATTAGAGGTTTGAAGCGAAAGTTAGATCGATATAATGATGCGAGCTACAACACAAACTGAAAGCTGCAAGAGTGACGCCAGCAAACGAGACATTTAAGATACTACTTAATTTATGTAAGTAACTTTTTTTATACTTTGTGTCTTCATTCTGCAAACAGCTGTCTTCAGCCAAAAATTGGATTAAATAATGCGTTCATCAGCAATCCTTCGCCTGAGATCCATCGAGATCCTTGTCCTCCGACCAGAAAAACTTTCTTCAAAACGGTCATTATTTCGCGAAAGACTCCTGCGGAAATCTCGACGTGAGCTACGCAGCCTACTTGCTCAAAATACGGGATAAAACTGTTCTTTGAATTAGCGTCGTGTCATCTAAAGAAGGCTGAGTTGATCATTTCTCCACTGCTTAATGTTCTGCTTGTCAGTTTATCTTAAATAGGCTTACCTGAAAACGTTCATGAGGCCTTTCCTCTTCGCAATATTTCGACAAACTTTACATAAGCGTAGCTATTGTCTACAATTGTGCATCATTACACTGCAGATTCTTCCTTTTTCGTAAATTAACGGCATGACGGATATGTGCACTGTTACCCAAAGTATCAGCGACGATCTTCAGACCCCCGAAAACTCAGCCGCGCGCGCTAACCACTCGGCCACCGCATCACGACGACGAGCGATATCGCAAACTTTAATCGATTGTATGGGCGTACCACATGCAGACAGAATTTGTAGTGGATGACAGGAGTTGGCCGAAAAGATCAATTATCTCGAGGAAGAGACTGAGAAGATGGAATTCTGTTACGGCCTAGGTTAGGCACAGTCGACGATAAGAATGAAGCTATTGGACGGATAACTAGGAGTAGGACAAAAGGACATCATGTAAAAGGTACGCCAGCAACACTTTCCGTAGCTGTAACGGCAGCCCCAGAACAAACCGTGCAAATGCAAGACGAAAACAACCAGCGAGATAACTCGAAAAAAACAAGAAGAAAAATAAATATGTCAGTAAAAAGGCCGAGAGTAAAAGACCAGTGCTTCCGAGACATACTTCTGAAAAACCCGAACCAGAAACGACGACGAGCGTGCCGCCTATCACGTTAGACAACGTTAGACCAAAAACTATAAATGAATCACAAAAAAAATCCCAGCGTGTTAAACCAAGTACGAGCAGTGCTATCGATGCCCATACCAAACTACTAATTACAATGCGCTGCCGTCTGCTCCAGGTGCTTCTCCCAAGTCTGGCAAAAGAGGCTACAAACAAGCATCTGCTCCGCCATCCCCAGCGAATAGTGTCCGAACAATAAAAAATTTAGCTAACGATACCCCAATGGTTGGTGCAAATCAAATTGATCGAGAAAAAAGCATCATTATACAGGGACTCCCGGAAACTATTGCAATCACATCCTCGGAGTGAGTTTCGGATGACCTTGTGCTCTTCCAGGACCTACTTTATATCATTCTGGAACCATCTGAAACAGAAGGAGTGATCAAAGCCTTCCGCCTTGGGAAACTGACAGAAAACCCACCGGAATAAACACGCCCTCGACCTCTCAATGTCGTGCTGGTCAGTAGCGAGCAGTCTAGGCGCATTCTTTCCCGGCGATTTAGAATAAAAGGCTCCAACCCCGGCGTTTTTTTTTTTCAACGGGACTTCTCACCAGCAGAAAGGCTGAAACGTCGTTTACTAGTTCTAGAACTGAGAAAGCGGTTCAGCGAGGGGGAGCGGAATTTGATTATCTACAACAACCAAGTTCGGCAGCGTCCACCTTTCTTCCATTGGGCAGGTCCCGTACGGATGACCGCGCAGCCGAAGCATTAACTGAAGGCGTGAGCCGCATCGTAACCACATGTCCCGTAAACCGGAAGTTAACATTCATGTACACCAATGCGCAAAGCATGTTATCAAAGTTTGACGAGATGCAGATCCATGTCTGTGATCTCTCACCAGACGTAATTTCTTTGACAGAATCCTGGTTGTCAGATTACGTGAACGACCGTGAGTTAACTATACCAGGCTACCAGCTATTCAGAAGAGACCGGGAAAGGCGTCAGGGAGGAGGCGTTGTAACCTACTTTAAAACACGAACTCCTAGTGTCGGAAAAAAACGGAACAGTTTGCATGCAGCTTCGAAGCTATTTGGCTCACTATAAAGGTGCCGAGATCACACAGTCTTGAAGTCCTGACCATCTACCGACCACCAAGACGTGACTTCGAGGCTGACGCTCGCCTGTTAGAAGAGCTAGAAAGATTTGCCTCTCGATCCGACGTATAAATAATGGGCGACTTCAATGCACCACTCATTTACTGGAGTTCAGTATATGCACGCGGTCCAGAACTAGTTTTTGACCGACGTTTATTGGACATGACACTGAGGTCATTCCTCACTCAGCACGTCTTATTTCCAACGAGGGTGCGGGAGGGACAGCAATCAAACTGTTTAGACCTTGTATTTACGAAATCGCTCGATAGTACTGATGAGGTGCAAAGTCTACCTCCCCTAGGTCGCAGTAACCTCGTCGTACTTTACTGGGACTACTCAATGTTTTCGGTGCCTGAACAGCCCACCAGATTTAGAAGAAATATTTGGCGTGGTGACTTTGATCAAATGAAGACTCGACTCAACAACATCAACTGGGAATCAGCTCTTTCCGGCAATGTGACAGAGGATTGGGAATGGTTCAGTGAGTTATTGCATACTCTCCTCAGCAACCACTGCCCGATTTCACGTAAGAGACTAGATAAAAGACCCCAGTGGCTGACTCAAACGTTGAAAAAAGAAGTGAATAAAAAGCGGAGGTTGTGGAAGAAATCACTCGCTGATGAGACTCCTGCGTTCAAAAACGCATAGAAGGCACAAAGGAACAAAGTTAAACGGCTTATTCTCAGGACACGACAAGATTTTGAAAAAGAACTGTTGAACCGTGCAGTAGAAAATCCAAAGTTATTTTACAATTACATTAGAAGAAGCACGCGTAACAAGGACCATGTTCCCTTACTAAGGACTAGCAAAAACCTAGAGATAAGTGAGGACGGAGCAAAAGCGGAGCACCTTTCAGAATTCTTTAAATCTATCTTTAGGAGTAAAAGCGCATTTAATCCTCCCGACTACGACTTAGATGAGGGTTCAACAATAGAGGCTGTATCTTTCGACGAAGCAAATGTTCATAAAGAGTTGTCGGCTCTGAATGTGTCTAAATCACCGGGCCCAGATGATATACCGCCAAAGTTACTAAAGGAACCCGCTGCGGAACTGGCCAAACCGTTGTCAATGATTTTCCAAACCTCGTTTGAAGCCGGCACGTTACCTGCTGATTGGAAATCTGCACGAATCACACCATTATATTTAGGTGGAAGCAAGGTCTCCGCAAATAATTACCGGCCAATTAGCCTCACCTCGATCTGCTGCAAACTCATGAAAAAAATAATAAAGCGAGAGCTTATGCGCTTCTTAGAGCAGCATTAATTATTATCTGATGCGCAGCATGGATTTTGAAGTGGCAGGTCTTGCGTAACAAACTTGCTCTATTGTTTGGAACATTGGACGAGAGCAGTTGATGAAGGAAGTGCGCTGCATGTAGTCTACATAGACTTTAAGAAGGCATTTGATAGTGTCCCTCATCAGCGACTTCTACACAAACTCAACCAAACAGGCATTAGGGGTAATCTCCTCAGATGGATCAAAAGCTTCTTATTTGGCCGCTCGCAAACCGTCCATGTCGATAACCAGCAGTCGGCGGAGGTTGCGGTTGAAAGTGGAGTTCCCAAGAGCTCCGTTCTTGGCCCTATTCTGTTCATTTTGTACCTCAACGACTGCATCAATGGATTGGAAATGTGATGTCGTCATGTTTGCGGATGATATTAAGCTATGGAGGGTCATCAGAACTGCAGCTGACGTAAAGTATTTGCAGGAAAACCTAACCCGACTTCAACAATGGTCAAAGGACTGGCTTTTGCCGTTCAATGAGAAAAAATGCATTATTCTACGAGTCGGTAGAACTAGCACTCTGAACCTCATGGATTACTACATAAATTGTATACCATTGCAAGGAGTGGACGCGCAGAAGGACTTGGGAGTGTGGATCTCGCGCTCCCTTAAACGCTCGCTGCATTGTTCATAGGTAGCCAAGTCTGCGATGTCAGCCCTGTACCTTGTCAAGCGGGCTTTCTCTGCCTTTGATGAAGACTGCTTTGCCAAAGTCTTTCGAACTTGTGTGCGGCCGCAATTGGAGTTCGCTATCCAAGCTTGGAGACCCTGGAACGCGAAAGACCTCAATATCCTCGAAAAGGTTCAAAGGCGTGCAACCAGACTTGTGACTGGACAGGGCTCATTAACCTATGAAACCCGATTAGCTAACCTTGATCTCTTTCCCTTGAGTTACAGGCAGCTACGAGGTGACCTGATACAAACATTCCGTATCATGTGCGGTCAGGGCTGCTGCCTCGCACCTGCAGACTTCTTCCAGTTAGCAACAACCACGAACTTGAGAGGGCATCCACTCAAACGGCGTGTAACTGGGGCGAGACTGGATACACGAAAGTTCTTCTTCTCCAAGAGAGCCACACGTTTTGCTACTTATTCTTCACTTCAACGCATTTTCTCTCGTTCTGGTAGACATATCCATTTTCCTGCCAATCTTAAGGACTTTGTCGTATAATTTTTTGCCCTTTTGTTTCATCGAGCGTTTTTTTTGTACAACAAACGCTCTGGTGGGGGAGTTGTGTAGGCATTTGTACAATTTACATCTTTGTATCTTTCTTGGTCATTTTAATAATTATGATCGCTTGTTTTAATGTGCTAAATAAAAACAACAGCCAGCTTCAACCGGCATGTTGGACGTCTTCTGTTTTTGCTGCTGCATCTCACCGCTGCTCTCTTGAATGTACTGATCTCTCTCAATTACTTTCAGTCAATTGCAATGATCGATCTTCATTTCTCAATTGCATTCTACTGATCGCCGTCTTAATTGAACTCCTGACTCTGCTCTTCATCCTTGATGTTTAGCTTTCTGGATCTAGCTCAGAGTTCATTACAATCCTCAACATCACTCGCTATCTAGAAGCTGCGTTTTTCGTGAGTCTGCATTCTAACAATCCTCTGACATTTTTGCCGTCCTTTTGTCGTTTGTATTTTAGACACAAATCTTCCACTTAGCATTAATTTATTTTGTACCCCTCGGTTCTTAGCAGTTTCGACCCTCGTCTACACTACAAGCTATAGCGACTTTTAAGTTAAAGCCGCATGAGTGAAGTAAATTTAGTGCAACGTCCAGGGGGATCTTACACTTAGGAACGTTTTACAAAAGAAAATTGAAACTTATCTTATATCAGTCAATTGAATCAGTACTGACCACTGTTCAAAGCGATCGCACCCATGCGCCTTTAAGTTGATGTCATCATATTGATGTCATTAAGACATGGGGAGTAGAAGGTGAGGAAATTTGTAATCGATGTTCTGAGGTGGAGAATATGGAGTCGTCCAAACTGTTAAATACGCGGTATCGACAACTGTTTGTATGTGGGAGGGATGGTATATGAAAATTACCTAAATACTTCGTAAGCCACATAAGAGAGGGTGACTGTATTAGTGACATCTGACAGCACAGAACTGGTTTAGCTAGACTTATAGACACTGCATGTTACTAGCACGTGTTGGTTGAGGTCTTTATAGAAGGAGGCTGTTGTACGGTAAACAACCTGAAAGGCTTCCTTCAGGTCGTGTTGGTGATATTTATCGATTAAATATCGACGAAAACATAAGAACTGTCTCGTCACCGACCTTAATCGCACCTTTAAAGACGTGCGAATTTTAAACATTAAAGATAAATCATGTAGGTCTACAACTATATTCGTTTTAACCCTCACCCTAACCTTTTCAAGCGGACTTATTATATTGGTACATTACAAGTCGACTTAGCTCATTGTGCAAACAGACGTGATCAGTCGTTGTCTAAAGCGGGGGAGGAAAGTAGAACTATGTGTTCGTGAAATACCCACGATTAAAGTTATGATTCACATATGAAAGGAAAGTAATTTGTATTTCTTGGCATCAGGCCTCTTGCAGCACTGCCACATGACCTTGCATACAGACGATTAATTGCGATGCCGTTGGCAAAACAAATCCTCAACATAGAGCACACTGAAACATTTTCATTGAAAACTTCAGGAACTACGAATTAAGTCGCACTCAAGCACCCTTATAGCAGACATAATGTCTTATTTTTTTTAAAACTCGCTCAGCGCATTAAACAGAACACGAGTTTTTGCCTGAAGGTTACCTTTCAAATATGTTAGCCAAATATATGAAATGATTCGTGAAAATCCACGTTATTTTTGCATTTGTGTTCGTGTCGTTCATTGCGCTTTGCCTGGCAATCCCTCCTAAAGCAGACATAAAATTTAGCGAATTTCACTATCGATAAATGCGTTTCGCTTGGCCGCATTTTGTTGAACTGTAGTTTCAGTGTGTTTTATATTAAACGGGTAGTGCTTGGGCAAAATATTTGCCTGTGCTTATGAGATGCGTTACAGCGTTGCTTATTAAAGGCATGACGAATTGTGGCGTATCTCTTGTACTAAAGCACACAGACCAAAGGTGTTTCTGTATATCCTCTATTCCAAGGTCTTTATCAAAACGGATTAAGGTATATAATTGATTATATGTTGATTATATCACGCTATGCGACCGTTTGCGCGATCACAATTCTGAGCTCCTGGGCCCAGCGGATTGGTAAGACACACACAACTATCATATTCCTGATTAAAACTGACAAATCAACATGCCCGTGGCTTAATTGTAGATAACTCGAATAAATAACGGAAGTTCGCGGGTTCAAATCCAGGTTTCACAGTCTTGGGATTGAGTTTGACTTGCTGATGACGTTTAAAACGCCTGAAAAGGACATTCCAGTCGACAAAGTCTACATGTCCCTATGTGACTGACTGCAAATGCTCTAGTTGTAGCTACAGGGCACAATGGACCATAAATGTTCCTGTAATGGATCAGTGAATCGCACATTTTCAGCATATTCAAAATCGTAACCAGCAAAGCAACGAGCCAGTGTCTTAATGGTAGAGCATTCTACTCCATTACCAAAGGTCGCAGGCTCGAATCGCAGGTTTTGCACGCTTGAGTTAGGGCATGACTGGCTAATGGCGGATATTTAGCCATAAATGGCCATTCCGGTGTTCCTTGCCTGTGTCAGTTCCACTATATAACATATGCTTCACGTTGCTATGCGCCCTCCCGCACGGAAACTAGTAAGAGCTCCCGGGCACTGCGGAACATAAATTTTCTTTAAGCTGATCGTTGAGCAACATATTCTTCATATTTCAGATCGCAACCGACAAAACAACGAACCCATGTCTAAATGGTAGAGCGTTCTAATAAATTATCAAATTTGTTTGACCTACTTTTGAAAATATCGCTGGCATCGGCGGGATTCGAAACCACGACAGCAATGGGAAGGCATTCGTACAGCCGACGCTCTAGCCAACTGTGCTAGGATGTACTACCGATAGCCGTGCTTTTTATCACACTTGGTTTCTGTTATCCGCCCAGCCTACTGCAACATATGGAATTAACCAATTCTGATACAGAGAGCTAATTGCCCAAGCAGGATTTCCTAAGCAGTCAATCTAGAATCCACCAGATGACTACTAGGCACAATTAATAAGTATAGGATTTTGGCAGAATTAAATAATTCATTTGACCCACTCTTGAAAATCGGCGGCATCGGTGGGATACAAACCTACGTAGCAAGGGAAAGGCTTTAGTTCAGCCCATGCTTTTGTTAAATAAACTGCGAGGCCCAACTAGGAGCCATGATTTTAATCAGAATTGGGTCAATTTTTCCGCCCAGCCTACTGCAACCTATGGAATCAACAAATGCTGATACATCAAATTGACTTCCCAAGCAAGATTTCCTAAGCAATCAATCTAGAATCCACCAAATGACTACCATATTAAATTTATTTGTAGAGAATGTTGGCAGATTTGATTATTTCCTTTAAAGCACTTGTAAAAAAACTCGGCGACAGAGGTGAGGGCTCGTAGTTCAGTTGGCTAGAGCGTTGGTGGTACTAAACGCTTCCCCATGCTGGCGTGGGTTTGAATCACACTTCTGCCACCGAGATTTTCACAAGTGGGTCAAAGGAATTATTCGAATCTGCCAAAATCCTCTATTAAATTATTGTGCCTGATAGTCATCTGGTTTATTCTAGATTGTTTGCTAAGAATATCCTGCTTGGGCAGTCGGCTTGTTGTATCAGAATTGATGGATTCCATACTTCGCAGTATGCTGGGCCGGTATCTTGACTTAAGTGCGATTAAACTCACGGCTCACTTAAGGAACTGGCTTGTTTGGGTTCGAATCACACGAATACTGCCAAGTTTCCATTAGTGGGTCAAAGACCTTCATCAAATCTGCCAAAATTCTCCTTTAAATTACCAAAGGTATCTGGTACAAATCCTATATGTTACACGCTTGGGATTGAATATGACTAACTGATTACGTTGAAAATGCCAGGAATGGCCATTCCGGTTTCCCATGTCTTTGTCAGTTCCACTTTATGAACATATTTACACGTCGCTATGCGAACGCCTGCGCGAGCACAAGTCTGAGCTCCCGTGGACAGCTAAACATACAATTTTCATAAGCAGATCTTTGAGCCGCACTCAATAGTCATATTTCTGATCGCAACCGACAAAGCACCGAGCCCATGCCTCAGTGATATAGCGTTCTACTCAATAACCAATTGTCGCAGGTTCGAATCACAGGTGTTACACGGTTGGATTGGGGATGACTGGCTTATGGCGAAAAATAAGCCAGAAATGGCCAATCCGGTTTCCTTGACTTTTTTGGTTCCACAAGATAGTATATGCGACGCGTCGCTATGCGACAACCTGTGAGGGCTCTAGTCTGAGCTCCAGAGCACAACGAAACATACATATACCTTAAGCAGATTTTTTATCCGCACACTATCAAAGTTATTTCGATCGCAACTGACGAAGCAACGAGTCCGAGGCTATATGCTATAGCGTTCAACTCAATAACCAAAAGTCGAGGTTTCTAATCGCAGGTTACCATGCTTGGGTATGGAATGACTAGCTTATGGCGGATAAGAAGCCAGAAATGGCCATTCCGGTCTCCCTTGTCTTTGTCGGTTCCACTAGATAGAATATGCTACACGTTGCTATGCAACCGCCTGTGAGGGCTGTCGTCTGAAATCCAGGGCCCAACGGAACATACATCTACCTTAAGCAGATTCGTGAGCCCCAGACTATCAACTTATTTCCGATCGCAACAGACTCAATGGAAGGGGGTTTGATTCAATTACCGAAGTTCACGGTTTCGCATCCCAGGTGTTCCAGACTTTTTATTAAGTATGACATGTGGATGACGTCAACAATTCCAAGAATAACCATTCCGGTCTCCCTTCTCTTTGTATGTGCCACTTTATCCACATATGCTACACGTCGCTATTTTAAAGACCTCGATAGCTCTAGTCGGAAACGCAGGGCACAACGAAACATAAATTTTCATTAAGCAGATCTGTGAGCCACATACTGTCATCATATTCCCTATCGCAACCGACAAAGCAGCAAGCCTATGTCTCAATGGCAGAGCATTCGACTCAATTTCCAAAGGTCGTGGGTTCGAATCGGAAGCTTTCCCTGCATGTGTTCGAGGATGAGAGGCTTATTGCGGATAAAAGGCCAGAAATGGTCATTCCGGTCTCCCTTGTTCGGTTCCACTAATTGAAATATGTTGCACGTCGCTATGCGACCACCTGCGAGGGCTGTAGTCTGAGCTCCACGTCATAACGGAACAAACATTTATCATAAGCTGATCAGTGAGCCGCACAACATCAACATATTCTCGATCAGAACTGACAATGCAACGAGCCCGAGGATCAATGGAAGAGCGTTCGAATCAAATACCAAAGGTCGCGTGTTCAAAATCGCAGTTTATCCTCGCCTGAGTTTGGTATAACTGGCAAATTGCGGATAATAAGCCAGAAATGACAATTATTGGCACCCTTGACTTTTTAATTCACACTTTATAACATCTGCTACCCTTAGCTATGCGACTGCCTGTAAGGGCTTAAATCTGAGCTCCAGGTTACAACGGAACATGTCTCGATGGAAGAGAGTTTGACTATGTTACCAAATTTAGCGGGTTCATATCCCAGGTGTTACACGCTTGGGATTGAGTATGACTTGCTAATGACATTAAATATCCCAGGAATGGTCATTCCTGTCTCCCTTGTCGATAAAGCAACGAGTCCGTGGCTCCATGGTTGATTTTTCGACTAAATAATCAAAGGTCATGGGTTTGAATCCCAGGTTTTTCAAACATATGATTGGGAAATTGTCATTTGAGGTCACATTATCTTCTTTGGTTCCATTCAACTATTTTGCTTCGGTCGCTATGCAACGGCCTGCTAGGTCTCAAGTCTGAACTGCAGGATACAACGCATCCTACATGTTCCTTCAGAAGATCGGTGATTTGCATACTATAAGCATATGCCTGATCGCAACCGACTAAAAGACGAACCCATGGCTCAATGGTAGCGCTGTCGACTCAGCTACCAAAAAACTGTGTGCTTATTCGAGTTGCGCAAAAATTATTATTGGGAATAAATTATTGATAAGGGCTTTACCTCAAGGAATGGCCATTTTTTCTCCCTTGTCTTTATCGGTTAAGTTTTATCAACATATGCTACTCGTCCCTATTCGACTTAATGCGAGGACTCTAGTTTGAGCTACAGGGTACAATGTTAATAACAATTTCTTAAAGAAATCGTCCAGCTGCACACTATCATCATATTCATGAAAGCAACCGACAAAGCAATTAGCCCGTGGCTCAATGGTAGAATGATTGACAAAATTAACATACTTTCATGGTTCTATTCCCAGGTTTTGCACACATTATAAGGGGAATGACTGACCTACGACGGCTTTAATGCCAGGAATGGCCATTCCGTTCTCCCCTCTTATTTTCAGTTCCACTTTATCAAAATATGCTACACATCGCTATGCGACCACCTGCGAGGGCTCTAGTCTTCATTCCTTAGCACAACGGAACATAATTGTTCCTTAAGCAGACTTGTGAGCCGCAAACAATCATCATATTCCTGATCGCCACTGAAAAAGCAACGAGCCCTTGGCTAAATGGTAGAGGGTTTGACTCAATTAACAAAGGTTGCGGGTTCGAATCCCAGGTGTTTGACACTTTGGATTTAATATGACTGGCTGATGACGGCCAATAAGCCAATCAATGGCCATTCATGTTTCCCTTGTCTATATCCGTTCCAATTTATCAAACAATGCTACGCGTCGCTATGCGACTACATGCAAATGCTCTAGTCTGAGTTGCAGGGCACAACGGAACAAACATGTTCCTTTAGCAGATTGGTTAGCCACCCAAGATCATTATATTCCCGAAAGCAACCGATAAAAGCAATGAGCTCGTGGCTCAATGGTAGTGCTTTCTAATCAATAATCTAACTTGAGATAGAGTTTGGCAAACCACCAGTGATTTTTATTAAACTAGGAGATAAAGGCTTCTTTTAAAAACAAATACCTTAAACTGATGGGATTGGCACGATTCAATGGGTAGTATTGGGATGTTGCTACTAACTTATGAAAGTTCGGAAGGCTCCTTGTCGAATGAGAGTTAATATAAGAGTCAGAACTGCTGTTTATTACCACCAGTGGTTGTAAGCGAGGAGTTAATCGTCGTGGACAACTGGGATGAAACGAAGTGGGGAAATGAATGATAGAGCGTTTTACAAAAATACCAAAGGTGGCGGGTTCGAATTCCAGGTGTGCCACACTTGGGATTGGGTGCAACTGGCTGACAAATGGCTTATAAGCCAAAAATGGCCATTACGGTCTCCCTAGTCTTTGTCTGTTCAATTTCATAATATGCAACACGTCGGTATGCGAACGGCTGTGAGGGCTCTAGTCTGAGCTACAGGGCACAACTGAACATACATGTTGTTTAAGCTGATCGGTTAACCCCACACTATCATCATATTCCCGATGACAACCGAAAATTACAACGAGCCCGTGGCTCAATGGAAGCTCGTTCAACTCAAATACCAATAGTCATTGGTTTGAATCCCAGGTGTGCCGCACGTTGGATTTGGTATGACTGGCTGATGACGGCTTATAAGCCAGAAATGGCCATTACGGGCTCCCTTGTCTTTGTCTGTTCATTTTCATAATATGCTACACGTAACTATGCGACCGCCTGCGAGGGCTATAGTCTGAGCTCCAGGGCACAGCAGAACATACATGTCCCTTAAGCTGATCGGTTAACACCACACTATCATCATATTCTCGATCAAAACCGAAAATAACAAGGAGCCCGTGGCTCAATGGTAGCTCGTTCAACTCAAATACCAATAGTCGATGGTTTGAATCCCAGGTGTGCCACACTTGCGATTTGGTATGAGTGGCTGATGACGGCTTATAAGCCAGAAATGGCCATTCCGTTTTCCCCCTGTCTTTGTCTGTTTAATTTCATAATATGCTTCACGTCGCTATGCGACTGTCTGCGAGGGCTATAGTCTGAGCTCCAGGGCACTAAAGAACATACATTTTCCTTAAACAGATCGATGAAACCCACACTGTCATTATATTCCCGATCACAACCGAAAAACAACGAGCACGTGGCTCAATGGTAGAACGTTTTACTCCAATACCAAAGTCGCGGTTTTGAATCCCAGGTGTGCCACTCTTGGGATTGTGTATGACTGGCTGATAACAGCTAATAAGCCAGAAATGGCCATACCGGTATGCCTTGTTTTTGTCTGTTCAATTTAATCATATGCTACACGTCGCTATGCGACCGCCTGCGATGGCTTGACACTGAGCTCCAGGGTACAACGACACATACATGTTCCTTAGGTAGATCGTTAGCCCCACACTATTATCATATTCTTGATAACAACCTACAAAAAGAACGAGCCCGTGGCTCAATGATAGAGCTTTTTACTCAAATACGAAAGGTCGCGGGTTTAAATCCCAGGTGTTCCTTACTTGGGATTGGGTGTTACTGTCTGAAAGCGGTAGTAAGCCAGAAATGGCCATTCCGGTCGTCATTGTCTTTGTTGGTTCAATTTTATGATATTCTACACGTCGCTATGTGACCGCCTGCGAGGGCTCTAGTCTGAGCTTCAGGGCACAACGGAACATACATGTTCCTTAATCAGATAGGTGAGCCCAATTCT